>APFE031458869.1:0-77321 GCA_000404065.3 Pinus taeda | reverse complement strand
AATATTTCCAATGGGGAATTTTTCGGGGGGATAAGTCTCCTTTGAGGTTACTATTATTCTTTTAATTGCTTCACCCTTTAGTATATAACACATTCTTCCATAAAATGCCTCGATATCTCATGATAATTGTAATACTTTCTAGGATGAAAGGAAAAATAAGAAAAGGATTAATTCTAAGTTTGTCACAATGTTGTTCCACTATATATGGTGGATATGTCTCAATTAGTGGTGGCGGAGGTTGAGGGGATGTTTTTATAGGTAGAGACTTTAAAAAAAATGGTTGATCCTTATTTCTCAAAAGTCTCTCTATTGGTGAACTAGCATGAGTGGAAGAAGTGGAAGGAACAAATTCATTCACTAAACTAGTAATATCATCCCCTACCACATTTTTGTCCTTTTCGTTTCCTTTTAGCTTAGTCACTCTTGGTTGTGGATCACCTAACAGAGAATCTACTTCAGTAGCTATAATATGAGGATAATACGTTCTTAGGTGATGTCTAATGTTGATATTTTACAAGTCGAACACCTTATTTATATCATCCTAATAGGTTAGCTATTTATTATTAGTACATTTTGGTCACAAATCTTCTCGTATACCTTCTACCAAGATTTTCCTAAGCTCATATAGAGGGAACTTGGTCTCACATCTAGCTAATGAAAATTAGAATCTATGAATGAAATCATTCATATCTTTCCACTTTCCTTGCTTTTATTATATCATAATAACCACTTCAAATACATTAATTGGTTTAAGAGCATACATTACCAAAACGTATCATATATTTTATCAAAAGTCTCTATAGAGTTATTGGGATCATTTTCAAACCATTCAAGGGCTAACCTAGTAAGAGTGTGTGGAAAGAATTTGAGCATAACTTCTAACCATGTCCTCAAGTATCTACAAATTATCATGAACTTGGACAAGTGTGCTAGAGAGAGATAACCATAGTGTGTTAGAGAGGACCAAGCCCAAGTGTGATACACAAGAGATGCATGAATATATGTGCCCTTAGGCATAAAATACTTAATAAGGGAGATAAATAATATGACAAGATGATGGAATAAAAATGCTAGTTGTGGTGTACTTATACACAAGAAGGACTCTGCCTAGGGGTTAATGAGCCTATATGTATAAAATGTTACTAGGCTAGCCTTAACTTCTACCTACTATTACAACAAATGATAATAAATCATCTAATGATGGTCTTATCCATAATGAAAAATAAATTAATCATACATAGAAGTGTGTTGAGGCATGAAGATTACTCTCATCATTCTAACATAATTCCACATCTCTAAAGATACATTTCATCTAGTAGAAATCCCTCCTGATTTGCTTATTGTGCTTAAAAAAACAAAGTCCCAACCAAACAATAATTGAAGTAGAATTATCCTAACTAATATTTTTCACGTTTCATAGAATACAAACTATAGCAATTGCAAAATTGAAAAGGAATAATCTCTGCATATGTAAACATTGATTTCATGGACAAGAAATCCTTCCTATACCTTATGGTATTTATGCCTTACTAACCTAATGTTGTGAATGTGTTGGGAAAAATGTTGGGGGGGTGGGCTGGCGGGGTGAATTAGTATTTTAAAAATTCAAAATAATAATTTTCTTTTCTAAAATGTATACGCAACTTGACTGAATCCAACTAGCATATATACACAACTGTTGTAAAAGAAACTAGCATATGCTCAGTAAACTTGTAAAACAACTAATTATTTATTTGTTAAACTTCAACCATAATATAAGAGATTTATCAGGCATTTGATAAGAATTAAATAGGTGCAGTAAGAACATAATAAAGTCTCACAAATAAGTAAAAGACATGAACACTAAAATTTAATGTGGAAACCCAATGTGGGAGAAAACCACCGTTGATGTCGTCTCAGTCTTCTAAACTTATTAATATCAAAAACTTATTACATTCTTGTATTGGTGTAGACTCATATCGATACAGAGGAACCGACCTACTGAAGTCTACAACGTTCACTAATTCTCTAGCTCGTAATGGAAGGGAGCTCCAACCCCCTGATCTAATCACCAACTACTACTATCAGGAAGTTTCGACTTCCTCACTGAAGGCTCCAACCTTCAACAACCTCCATGGACCATGTTTCATAAATTTTCACACTAGATCCAACATCAAAACTTAAGCTTAATCATGATTGTAATATAGTCATCAATCTCTGACACATAGAATCAATCAATCACTGAAACCCAATCAATTGATACTTAATCAAAACTCAACCAATTAGCTGGAAAAGTCAGATCACTGTAAACAATACACATAACTGAACTCAGAATACTGCTTCAACACACAGAATCAAGTTCAACATTGATCATTCAAATGCAAAAATGTATATGCTACTTCACTTAAGGAAACCTACGTGCATACCTGATTTTTTGAAGAGAAACCCGTGTATAAATCTTAATATACTGAAAAGTGAAAACATATAATTATGAATCAAGCACAGAGTTGACCAGATATATTTTGAAATATTTTGTTAGCATACAGAACCCTCATACAATTAGCAACATCGATAATCTTTTCAGCCAATCATATAAGCAAATTCAACTTCATCATTAAATCAATTCTAATTCACACATTATCACTCAACCCACATCAACATCAGGACAGCATTGACAAACAGCAGAGAAGCAACAAAAATAATCAGGTTGATTAGTCATTTATGAACAAAAACCATTACTTTATATGTGACTTTGAAGAAGCAAACTCATGCACATACATGTTTTTCTCGAGACCAACCAATGTATACATTTTGACCTAAAATTGAGCATCTCTTCCGAACTTCAGAAAGACCATGATCATAATATTCAGAGCTAAAAACATGAGACAATACTTAGGTATAGTCAATCCATGAGCAAATTGTACAATGAAAATTCGTTTCAGTTCTCGTGATCCTGATCCATCATTATATTCATCGATGCATAACTATTTCATACCTATGTGACAATTATGTCCCTTATAATGCAAATATACTTCAGATTGAACTGTTCATCAAAAAATCTTTTTACTTGCACACTTAGTACTTTGATATTCACCTCTTTATACAATTTATCCCTTATTCAATACCATGGGTCAAAACTATACTAGTGATGGTGGTAATCTTTCATACGGTCAACATCCATTGTTGCACTCATTACTATGGGTGAACACCATGTTAAGAATCCCTAGTATCTATAATACCATGGTTAAAAAACCATATGCTACTTTGTTTCACCAAACTCTTGTTTATACACGAATTGGCCTTGACGAACCTGCGTGTAGGTTTTCAAATATTCACCTGTATCAAACTTCTGATTCTGATCTATAAACCTTTGAACCATCATTCTTGTATATTGTTCCATCATTCTATCACCTTTGAATTGACCTATGGATTCATGTTACAAGTGAGTTTCCATCAAAGACAACACATGCATTATAATGCCAAAAATCTCCCCCTTTGGACTTGATGTTAACCATGTTGGTGTTGATCATCTCAACCTATAGAAACTTGTTAGATACATAAAATAACCATTATTCAAAAACCAATATATTCTCTCCCTTTGACATCAAGGTCAAAGGGCAAACCAAATGTCCCCCTTTGGATCTAATTTGCACTATATTATGCATCCTCCCCCTCAGCACATGCTGAATCTTCAAAAAGATTTTCAAATGAAGAACATGACTCTATAACTCAACTGAGTATGACCTTTTCATCACCAAGGGCTCATACTTACATCAGTCACCCAACCAAGTGGGGATACATATTTGACATGACCTCAAAATTCCATACATGATTGAATATGACAATTATTACTTCAGAGGGCTCCAAATGACCTTTACATCAAATCTCAGATAAGATATTAATAACTGAGATGAAAACATCTTAAGAGTAGCATAATTAGTCAACTAGAAGGCCAACAGTGCATTATATTCTGCATTGCTAACACTCCCCCTCAACCTGTGTTAGTTGTTCGTTTTCACAAATTTTTCATCACAACGTATTCATCAATCAGATAAATATCAATGAGAAAAGCATAACTCAATACCATACCAACAGATTGTACCCATCAACAACAGACCAAGAAAAATCAAATCACAGTTGTCAGAAGCATGTCGAAGGCTAATCTTGAGTTTGTCCCACTGTTTTTCTATCAGAGAAAAGCATACGTGACTATCTACAAAAAAACTGCATATATACATGACTATACTTCATGAAACCCACGTATAGCCAACAACCTTAACAATTTTCACCTATAGACTAAGTAGACTAAATTAACATAAAAATGAGGCAGACACAACTCCCAGTTTATGTCTGAGGTATTAAAATGCTTCTTTAGGAAGGGGTTTAGTAAATATATCAACAACTTGTTCTTTTAAAGGAACATACTCCAATTTAACCTTTTTTTCAAGCACTTGTTCTTGTAGAAAGTTATACTTAATAGGAATATGCTTGGCCTTGGAGTGCATAACAAGATCATTTGAAATACTAATAGCACTTGTACTATGACATAGGATGGAGATGGGTGGAGAACATTTGATTTGTATATCCTGTAATGTTTGCATCATGAAGAGAAGTTGTGTGAAACAAGCCACAACAGCCATAAATTCTACTTCCATTGTACATAAGGCAATGGAACTTTGTTTCTTGTTGAACCAAGATACCAATCAGGGCCCCATGTAAAATGCACCTCCACTAGTGCTTTTCCAGGCATCAAAATTTCTATCCCAATTGGCATATTTGTATGCATCAAGGGTAAGATATGCATATTTTGGATACCATAGACCAATGCCTTGGGTTCCTTGGAGATATTTGAATATTCTCTTTATTGCCTGAAGATGTGATTCCTTTGGATTGGCTTGGAAATGTCCAAGAATCCCATATGCATGCATGATATCTAGTATGGTACATGTTAGATAAAGCATACTTCTAATCATAGACTTGTAATCTGGTTGGATTACCATGGTAGAATCATCATTAGAACTAAAGCTACATCCTATCATCATGGGAGTACATACAGGTTTGCAATCTTCCATCCCATACTTCTTCAGAATCTGCTTGAAATATTTTTTTGGTGACAGAAAGATGCCATCTTTTGCTTGTTGCACTTGTAGACCAAGAAAATAGATTAGTTCCCCATGTAATGAAATTTCAATTTCTTGTTTCATAACAGAAGCAACGTTTTGGCTCATAGGTTCTTCATTACTGCCAAAGATGATATCATCAACATAAAAAACAATAATTAGCAGTTTATCACCTTCAATTTCTGTTTACAAGTTGTTGTCCATGGATCATTTTGTGAAACATTTTTGTTGAAGATATTTGTCAAAATGATAATACCATGTACGCAGAGCATGTTTTAGCCCACATAAATCCTTTTTGAGTTTTCATACAAGGTCTTCATCATTCCCTAGAATGCATCCTACTAGTTGTTCAATGTATACCTATTCTGCTAGATCTCCTTTAAGGAAAGCAGATTTTACATCCATTTGATAAAATTTGAAATTTCAAAAACTTGAAAATGCAAGAAACATTCTTATTGCTTCAAGTCTGGCTACTAGAGCAAATGTCTTTTCAAAGTCTATACGTTGTTGTTGAGCATAACCTTTACAACCAAGTCTAGTTTTTTTCCTAATGACCTCTCCATTTTCATTCAACTTATTTTTGAATATCCATTTTTCCCCAATAACATTTTTGTCATGAGGCCTTGGAACCAATTCCCAAGTATCATTATTTTAAATTTGATCAAGTTCTTCATTCATGGCCTTAAACCAACATTCATGTTTAGTAGCTTAATTTACATTTTCTGGTTCATTGATGGATAATAAAGCTAGATAACTAGAAGATCCAACAAGGGTTCTTCTTGTTTGTACCCAAGATTCCTTTTCTCCTAGAATTTGAGTTTCTGGATGATTCTTTTGAACATACCTAGATTGAGCCTTTTCTTTGTTTGATGTATCTTCTCATGTTGCTTCATCAATTTCTTCTTCTATATCATTTCCATTTGATGTGGGAAAGAATTCATAATCACCATCCTCTTTTGGTGATGTTACCCTTTTAGATCTTGTGCATGCTTCATCAATCACAACATCAATGCACTCAACAATTTTTTGAAGTATCTTATTGTCACATTTTTATTCTTTGCTTCTAGATGAGCAACCAAGAAGTATTCCTTCATCTTCTCTAGCTTCAAACTTTCCAAGTTTTTCATGATTATTTTTTATGATTCATTTTCTTCTAAAAACTCTAAAATTCTTTACAATGGGAGGCTTACCATACCAGAGTTCATATGGAGTTTTATCACTATTCACATGAACATGAGCCTTCTTGAGAATATCTACTACAGTATGTGTAGCTTCACCTTAGAAGGTGTAAGGAGTTCCGGACTCATCAAGCATAGAACGAGGCATTTTTTGAATAGTTATATTCATTATTTTTTCCACGCCATTTTGTTGAGGAGCTTTAGCTATAGAAAATTGTCTTTTTATGCCATGTTATTCACAAAAATCAAAGAATTCATCTAATATGTACTCTCCTCCTTGATCAAATCTAATACATTTTATTTTTAGATCTAATTCATTTTCAACTAATTCCTTCAAGACTTTAAATTTATCAAATGCTCTCATCTTTGTGTTTCAATAGATTGATCCAACACATTCTAGAAAAATCATCAATGAATAAGATATAGTATTGTTCTCCATGAGGTGACTCTTTCCTTACTCGTTAACACAAATTAGTACATATAAGTTCAAAAATCTTACTTTTTTATCCTTGTTTGGCATTGAATTGAATTTTGGTTTACTTAGCAAATTGACATGACTTATATATGCTACTTTATGGTATGGTGATGTAGGGTAGATCATGAACAACTTTAAGCCTTTTTCATTTGCTTATTTCAGAGAAGCTTAGATGTCCCAACCTTTTTTTCCATAACCATTTTTCTTCTACCTTTCCTAGGTAACATTGTTCTTGGCCACCTTTCAATATATATAAATTCCTCAGGGTTGTTGTTCCTTTTATTATGGCCTTTCCTGTGTAAAGTTCATGAATAACACATTCTTGTGATCAAAATACCACCTGATTTCCATGATCACACATTTTTCTAACACTCAGCAAGTTATGTTTTAGTCCATCAACATACATAACATTACCAACTTTAACTTTTTATTTTCAAAAAAAATAACCTTTACCCTTAATGATGGTAGGAGAGTCATTTCTAACAGTCACATTCTTTTTTTCTCTAAAGAATTGTATGCAATAAGTTTATCTTTATCACCTTTCATGTGTTTTGAGCATCTGTTATCAATGTACCATTGATTTTCTTGTCCTTCTGCAAACAACGTTATGCCACAACTTTTAAACTGTAACTCCTTCCTTTTCCATACCTTAGAATTTTTTGATATTTTCTCCTTTTGAGATGTTGGCTATAATTTTCTCTGCCTTCAGATTCTTCATGTCCAAATTTATTTCAAAATGAGAATCAATTTCATCTCTAAGAGGTGAGAATATATTATAAGCATTCTTCTTGACTCTTGTATCATTCCTGTGTTTTCTTACTTCTCTAGACATGATAGTTTTGTATGCAACACATTGAGTAGCCTTATGAAAAAAATTATGACATGAGAAACATTTCCATTAAAGAAGAAATTTTTGTGATCATAGAATGTTTTGGTGTTGTTTGCCTTTTGACTGGTGCTTTTTTTGTTGTTCATCCTTGAATTGAAGTGAAGATGATTTACATGTGGAATGCCTTTATTATTTTTCTTAGGATTGAAGTTATACTGACTGGTTTTTGTTGCATTATTGAAGCTTTGCTTATTGATTTTTGCAACATTACTGAAGATTTTCTAACTAGTTTTTGTTACATTACTGAACCTTTACTGACTAGTTTTTTCTGCATTTAGATAGCTTCCAGAGGTGGCTAAAGACTTTGTTGTTTGAGATGTTTCTCCAGTATATCCAAGACCTTTGTTTATAAGAGGAGAGAGTTGTACCTTGATAATTTCATCTTTAGTTTCAGATCCTTCAGCAAATTGAAGATTCAAAGTTTTTATCTTCTCAAGTTCCTTTCTTAGACTTACTACTTCACACTCTAACTTCTCATTATGCTTTTCCTTTTCTATGAGTTGATTCTTCAAAGTATCTATGACTACTTTGATTTCTTCTAAGAAAAATTTGAGTTGAGTAATTTCTTCAAAGAAATATTTTTCCTCTAATGCATCCACAAATTTATCATTAGACTCATTAGTATTTTAGTCAAAATCTATAAGTACTTTAAGATCTTGATCAGATTCACCTTCTTCACTATTTGACAAGCCATCACTATCTTCATGAGTATAATAACTTCTTCTATTGTGAAATTGTCTCCTAATACCTTTTGTAGTATCCTTCCCTTTATCATTGTTGTCTTTATGAGGACATTTAGTAGCATAATGACCAACTCTACCGCAAGAAAAACATTTTAAGGGAGGCTTACCTCTGAACCTTCTGGTGCCTAGTTGAAGTTCCTTTACAAAGTTCACCTCATCTTCTTCTGATATCTATCTTAGTTCCTTGCCTTATTCCTTTTCTTTTCCTTTTGAATATGCTTTAAATTCGACTTCTCTCACTTCTAAGGGACCTCCTTTCCTCATTTCAAAATCATTCAGGATGCCATGAAGTTGAACAACAATAAGAGTCTACAGATCCTGCTTCACTTCAATGGAAGACACTTTTGACTTAAATTTAAGTGTTACAGATCTTAATATTTTCTATACTAAAGTAGGGTCCTTTATTGCTTCACCCAAATTTTTCATGCAATTTACAATCTCATCTATACGTAGAAAGAAACTGGGAATACTTTCATCATTATGCATTCTGAGAGTTTCATATTGAATTCTAAGAATTTGTAGTTTAGCACTTTTTTCCTTGGTATCACCTTCATAACTTTGAATGATTTTGTCACATATTTATTTTTTTGTGTTTAGCTACATAACTTTGAAAAATTCTTATCTTTTAGACTTCCCAATAATGCATTAACAAATTTGGCATTGATTTCATACATCTTCTTTTCTTTTGCATCTGCGGGAGATGCAAATGGATATTGGTAACCTCCTTGTGCAATTGCCTAAACATCTGCTACAAGAGACTGAATATAGGATTTGGCTCTTGTCTTCCAATATATAAAATTATTTCCGTTGAAGATTGGTGGTTTGATAGATGTCAATCCATCTCGATTGCTCATCATGGGAGATTTTCCTTGAAGCGATAAAGCTTATTTTGAAGGACCTACTCTGATACCAATCGTTGGGAAAAATACTGAGAAGATGGATGAATCAGTAATTTAAAAATTTACAATAATATTTTTCTCCTCTGAAATGTATACGTGACTTGACTGAATCCAGCTAGCACATATACACGAATGTTTTAAAAGAAACTAGTGAATGATCAATAAACTTGTAAAACACCTAATTCTTTATTTGTTAAACCTCACCCAAAATGTAAGAGATTTATTAGGCATTTGATAAGTAGTAAATAGGTGGAGTAAGAACATAATAAAGTATCATACATAAGTAACACACATGAACACCAAGATTTAAGGTGGAAACCCAATGTGGGAGAAAACCACCACTATTATTGTCTCGACATTCAAAACTTATTAATATCAAAAATTTCTTACATTCTTATACTGGTGCAAACTCATACACCAGTATGGAGGCACCTACCTACTAAAGGCTACAACCTTCACTCATTCTCCAGCTCTTGATGGAAGGGAGCTCTAAACCCCTGATCTGATCACCAGCTACTACTGAAACGAAACTTCAACTTCCTCATTGAAGGCTCCAACCCTCATCAACATCCATGAACCGTGTTTCACAAATTTTCACACAGGATCTAATATCAAAACTTAAGCTAAATTATCATTGCAATACAATCATCAATATCTAACACACATAATCAACCAATCACTGAAACCCAATCAACTGACACTTAATCAAAACTCAACCAATCAACTGTAATAGTGATATCACTGTAGAAAATACATATAATTTAACTCAGAATACTGCTTGGACACATAGAACCAACTGCAACCCTGATCATTCAAATTCTAAAATTTATATGCTACTTCACGTAAGGCAATCCACGTGCATATGCACTTTTATATAGAGAAACCCACTTAGAGACCTTAATATACTAAAAAATAAAAACTTTTAACTCTAAATTAGACAAAAAGTTGACTAGAGATATTCTGCAATATTTCGTTAGCATACAGAACCCTCATACGGTCAGCAACATCAATAATCTTTTCAACCAATCAAGTAAGAAAAATCAACTTCATCATTCAATCAGTTCTACTTCATACATTATCACTCAACCCATATCAAAATGAGGACATCATTGACAAATAGCAGTGAAGCAGTGTTACTGATCAGGTTGATCAGTCATTTATGAATGAAAATTATTACTTTATATACGTGACTTTGAAGAAGAGAACCTGTGTTTATACATTCTTTTCCCAAGACCAACCAACATATAGATCTACAAATTTTGACCTAAAATTTCATAGCTCTTCAGAACTTAAGAAAGACCCAAATCATAATATTCAGAGCTAAAAACATGCGACAATACTTATATCTAGTTAATCCATGAGAAGATCGTACAATGAAAAGTCATTTTAGGTCTCATGATCTTGATCCATCATTGTATTCATCGATGCATAATTATTTCAGATGTATGTGACAATTATGGACCTAACAATGCAAATATACTTCAGATTGAAGTATTCATGAAAAGATCCTTTCACTTTCACACTTAGTACTTTGATCTTCACCTCTTTATATATTTTAGCCCTTATTCAATAGCATGGGTCAAAACTGCACTAGTGTTGATGGTAATCTTTGACGGGATCAATATCCATTGTTGTGCTCATTACTATGGGCCAATACCATGGTAAGAATCCCTGATATTTAGAATACCATGGTGAAAAAAACATAAGCTACTTTGCTTCACCAAAATCATGTGTATACATCACTTGGGCTTGACAAATCCGCATATAGATTTTAGAACCTTCACCAGTATCAAACTCTTGATTCTGATCTATAAAGCTTTGACCCATCATTCTGGTATTCTGTTCCATCATTCTATCACCTCTGAACTGAGCTATGGATTCATGTTACAAGTGAGTTTCCATCAAGGAAAACACATGCATCATAATGCCAACAAAATGCGAGTTACTTATTGAAATTACTACTAATGTGTAACACCTCCCTTTTCACACAAAAAACAAAATCCTAATTGAAAATTATTCTTAATATAGTCTTATGGAACTCTATTATCAATGTCATTTTTTCTTCCTTTATAGTGCATTGAAAATTATTTGACTTCCTAACATTGGTATTGAAACATAATTTGAGTCTTAAAAGGTTCATATAATTCTAAGTCGCTATATTTACATTTTTAGCTAGACTGACTCATTTTTAAATTCTAATACTTAGCTTTTAAGCTCATCTATGTTCTTTGTATATTTAATTTATATAATATGTGTGACATATGTAAATATTATATGTAAGTTTATAAGTTATCATTTTATTCTACTAAATTACATCGTTCATTTATAATATCTTATAGTTTACTTAATTACTTTTACATTGGTCTTAGTGGCAGTTATGATCTCTAATCAAGATTTTCATCATAAGTGCACCTATAAACCATAGTCTTGATACACTACCCTTTCTTAAATTAATCCTTCATGTTACTTACCATGGTCAAATTATCACCTTTGTTGGTTCTTAATTGAGTATACTATGTTAAAATCTTTGTCCTTTAAATTTATTTCCCAACAACTATTATGTCACCAATAATTAAATACCTCCTGCAAAATCATATTATATCTATACGATATGAATGGCAGTAAGTGCTAAGTTTACGTGGAGCACTCACATTCCTCCATGTGTGTTAGATATGTGTGAGCTTCATGTCATGACATAGTTTGTGGTGTTTACGAGGTGTTTTTATATGAATGGTTTTGATTTCTCAGAAAATTAATGATCGTCAACATTAGGTTTTTCATTAGGATTTCTTGGTTGTGTCCTTTCAGATTTTGTTCAGACATATGCCAAGAATTTCGACTCAACTTTCTTCACTCTGCAATTCTCTGAAATTTATTGGTACCATAGACTAACATTAATTTACTACACCCCACATTCATTTCAATGCTTATATATCAAATTCTAAAAATTAAGGAGCTACTATATATATCAAATGGTAAATTTCCAAAATAAGGAATTGATCCTCTACATGGTGTGTCAAAAATGGGAATTATAGAGATAAAGGTGTGCCAAAAGAGTCTTACTGGGATCTCTCCCTCATATAACTGTGTCAAACATTAGCTAAATGGGTGTAAAAAGAAAGAAATGTAGTTATAAATCTATTTCATACTTCTTATTCATGAAAAATAGATAGCTACTAGTATACAAAGTCATTATAACCCCCTAAAAATTCAAAGGATTATTTTGAGTTTCTTTTATCCCAACAATTCAATATCTAGAAAGAGTCTTTATTTGGGAATTAGTTATAAGTTCTAAGGTTATAGGGTGATTAACTTATTATAGTTACCAATTATAATGATTTACACACTCTCTGTCTTATTGATATATAATGTCTAATATATTTGAAGTTGGTAATATAATTACAAATCCTGGATATATACACAAGGAAACATCAAGCTTCATGATATGGAAATATACAGGAGTTGGTTCTGGCTCTATATCCTATCGGGTTACCTCCATTACTTAGACATGTATTTGTGTGAAAGTGAATTGAATTGGTTTATGTTTATGGACAAGGCTTCTAAGACAAGGTTAGCAAAGAAAAAATACACTCATCATAGTGTTCATAAAGGGTTAAAATAAATGACAACAACTTTTGTAAGTATATCAAATACGTGATATTTTTTAATAAAATATGTACTAGAAGAAAATCATTGTTATCCAATTTCTTCCTATTTACTGATTGATGGGAGCTAAAATATGGAATACATCCAAATAATATGGAAAAAGGGACAATGCAACAAAACAAATGGGTTGATTTTCTTATGTGGATGGAGTCTAAGGTATGTAATCTTTGTTGGATTTCCAGTATATCTTTGAAGCATATTTTTATTTATTTTTTTATCACTATTAGATATTATATCCAACCCCATTTTGATGTGACCCAGCCCACGCTTCCATGTAGCCTTGGTTATCCACCTGTCCGGGATTTATGATGTTGGTGAATTTGGTTTGTTGTCTTGGTGGTTGTTTGTAGATATGAATATCAAATATTTTTATTGGAGTCCGTAAACATTAATGGGCTCGTAAATGCCAACATACCAGTATCGAGCCTCGGGTTTTGTCTTCCCATTTTCTCTTTTACACAAAATGTTTATGCTTCTTGGTCATTGTATGGGTTCTGCTTTGCTATGGAAACTCTGCGAGCGTTGCTGTCAAAGTGTGTGGTCTCGTTCTGGCGCTTATGGCAAACTCTAATTTTTGGGCGTGGTTGTAAATGAATGTCGGCCTTCCGAACTTGTTTGTGCTATTGGCAATGAATTTTTCCTCTAGAATGAATTTGTCTTGGTTCTGGAGGTTAGTCTGCTCGAATTCTTTTAAACAGTGAGTTATTTTTTTATTATTCTGCTATTGTTTGGATATGGTATTTGGTCTCTTAGGCCACTGGTCATCCTTTTCTATTGTTGATGATACTCTTTACTTTTGCTATGGTGCGAAAGTCATTTAACTTCAAGTTCCGATATACACAAGTGACGACACAATGATTTTCTCAGCTACAAACCAGGTAACTTGTCCCTCTGTGCTTTATACCTGCCCTCTTCTAGTGTAGTAACTGGCCAATGCCTACTCCTCTTGTCTTAGGCTTCTTCTGGTTTTCTGTGGCTTTGTTCCATGAGGTTCTTGGTCTGGCCATGCCGAGGTATGCTACAGTTTCCCTTTGCTTTTGTTATGCTTCGGTTCAGGTAACAATGTGCAGGGTATGCTAACTATGACTCGTTTGGTTTGTGCAGGTCCACGGTTCGACCTGGGTTCAAGGATTTAACACCGATTTCGTCTCCAAACTAGACAACCCTCTGCTGGTAGGTTTTGTCTTCCAAAGTTTGTCAATGTATAGCTAGGGTTTCTTTTCATTTCTGTAGTATTTGTCCCTTGTTATTCGGTTGTTGTGTACAAACTAGGTGATTCTCACGGCTTAGGCATGAGTCTGGTTTCAGTTACTGGTCTGGTTTGGCTATCTGTTGAGGTTGAGGGTTTTCCTTGATATCAAACCCTAGACTAGGGTTTGTCCATTCTGTCGGACGTTGGGCACTTGATTTGTTTTGGACAATGTAATACTTAACTTGCATGGAACAACAGTAATGTAAATATAAATTTTTTGTCTCTGTTTGTTTACAAAAAAGTGTGAAATTTTGTCCAAAATTACCTCTGTTGCGATTTGTTTCTCCGGCACTCTGTTTCTATATTCTTCTTTCGATCGATTCACTGTATGTCACTCTTTTGGTTGTGAATTCAATTTGCTTGCCCATTTTCTTTGGTTATGGGATTTGTATGCGTGTTACAATGTTGCTTTCTGTTAAAAGAGGAAGAGAAAGAAAAAACACAACCTACAGTAGTAGGCCTTACTCTGTCTGTTATCACTGAATTCAATTAGTTAATAGATAGAACATAATGGTACAGCACATAGGCAATGATACAGATGGACGATAGGGAAAAAATCTGTTCTGTATCTTTTTATTTCTCATATCTGGAAATGTTGAACCTCTTACATGTTTTCCATTGTTACCTTTATACATGTTTGTTTACAATTAATGAAACTGTAGTTACTTTCAGTTATAAGTAGTATAGTTGCATAACTACTAAATACTCGGTTCTGTTTACATGACAAGATTTACATTCAGACATTTTTGTCTTTTCCTCCTTTTTTTTCTTAATATGACTGAACAATTACTAAACTATTGTTTATTAAGATCAAATATGTAAAAACCCTGACCAACCAACTAACTTTTGACTAATACAGCAACTAAGAGGAAAAAAAACAAAACCCTACCTCCTACTCTGTTAAACAAAACATGAAAGACAATCCAAATAATAAATCAACTTTCCACCCTAGTAGAGACATCACCCGGTCATGGTGCCCTAGCTGGATGCTCCTGCATTAGGCTTCTGGGGCAAAAAGAAATCATTGCTCCGGTCCATGAGCTTCTCGATTGAAGAACCTGTCTGCTCAATCTACCTAGCATCAAGCCACGAACTGTTCTCAATATGACTGTTCTTCCACTTGACCAGGTATTGCAGATACTCCTTCCATCGAGTTCATTTGGCCACCTAAGTGTCGAGAATGCTCTCGATCTCAGGAGGTTGAATGTAAGGCATCTGTCTCTTCCAAGCTTCTCCTCCTTCCTGGGTATTCCGTGTGGGTCGTAGTTCCGTCTTCGTCTCCTTCTTCTGGATCAGCAGTGTAAGGGAACAACTCTGCTACATTGGATATGGGTGAAATGCCTATCCCTGGTGGCAACTACATCTCATACGCATTAGCCGAAAATTTCTGGAGGACTTTGCAAGGTCCTATCTTCTTGTACTTTAACTTATTGTATGTACCCTTAGGGAAGCATTCTTTGTACAAATGCGCAAGGACTTCATCCCCCACATTAAATTGTAATTCCCTTCTCTTCAAATCTACTTGCTGTTTATACTTAGGCTGCTATCCTGCAATTCAATTTTTACCTGTTCATGCAAATCTCTCATCGCGTTAGTGAAATCTTCTCCATCTGCGCTTCGCCTTTCCTACAATCCAAGATCCCGCAACTCATGCACTCCACGAGGATACATGCCATACAGACTCTGAAATGGGTTGAAGCCTATGTTGTGGTTAGGTGAGTCGTTATAAGCGAACTCTGCTTGTGCAAGCACTCGATCCCACCTCTGCGAATTCTCTCCAACCAGGCTTCGTATCAGGTTTCCCAGACTCCTCTTTACAACCTCTTTTTATCCATCGGTTTGCGGGTGATAAGCAGAACTGTAACTCAGCTGTGTGTCCATTTTCTTCCATAGGGTACACCAAAAGTGTCCAGTGAACTTCACATCCCTGTCTGAAAGGATAGACTTAGGCAACCCATGTAACCTGACAATCTCTATGAGAAACAAATGGTTCACGGGAGTGGCATCACTAGTTTTTTTGCAAGGGATAAAATGTGCCATTTTTGAGAATTTGTACACTACTATCATCACCGAGTCATAACTTCATTGTGTCTTAGGTAGACCTAAGACAAATTCCAAGCTGACTAAGTCCCACGGCCTACCTGGAACAGGTAACGGCATGTACAGTCCCATGTTTTGACTGTGACCCTTCGCCAACTGGCACACTTTACATATGGTCACAAATCACTGCACATCCCTCCGCATCTTTGGCCAAAAGTAGAAATGACTAAGTGGCTCGAGTGTCTTTTCCATGCCGAAATGTACACCCAAACCTCCACTATGCTTCTCCCAAATAATATTCTCTCTCATCGAGCAGTCAGGTATGCATAGTTGTCCTCCCTTAAGCAACAGTTTCTCTTGTAAGTTGTAGTCCAACCATGGACTATTATCTCTCACCAAGGGATTCTGGCATGCCTCATAGGCCTCCTTAAAATCTATATCAATCTAGTATAAGTCTTTTATGTGCTCCAAACCCAGCACTTGCACAGTGCTTTCTTGCAGAAGTAGAGCTCTCCTACTTAGTGCATACGCCACCTTGTTGGCCTGCCCGCTGATATGTTTCAACACAAAGTTGAAACTTTGCAAATACTCCACACATTTGGTGTGTTTTTGGTACAACTTGTGTTGTTGCATAACATACTGTAGTGCAGAATTATCTAAAAATAGCACAAATTCATTTCCCAGCAGATAATGCCTCCAGTGCTTTAATGCATGTATAACAACATAGAACTCCTTGTCATATGACAAATATTTCTATCTGTTTTCATTTAGCTTCTCGCTAAAGAAGGCCACAAGCTTATCCTCCTGACTGAGTACAGTTCCAATAGTCGTACCACAAGTATCACAGGAAACCTGAAAAAGTTTCTTGAAATCTGGCAATCTCAAGATCGGCCTCTTAGTGATCTTTCTCTTTAACAACTGGAAACTTATCTCCGCCACCTCTGTCCACCGAAAAGGCTGACTGGCCTTTTTAATGGTATCCAACATAGGTGCACAAATTTCGTTAAAATTCCCTATGAATTTCTGGTAAAAACTCGCTAGTCCATGAAAGCTACGTACCTCAAATAATTTTTTCAGAGATGGCCAATTCACAATCACTACAACCTTCTTCGGATCCATCTTCAGTTCATTTTCTACTATTACAAAGCCCAAATAAATCAATTCCTTCTGTACAAACGTACATTTCTTCAAATTTATTAGCAGTTTATTCTGCTGTAATTTTTCCATCAGTTTCCATACGTGTTGAAGGTGCTCTTCCCTTGTCCTGCTGAAAATTAGTATGTCGTCTAGGTACACTATCACCAATTTCCCGATGTACTCCTTCATCATCTCATTCATTAACCTCATGAATGTATTGGGCACATTTCTCAATCCAAATGGCATGAACAACCATTCGTACAGTCCCTCATTCATCTTATAGGTTTTCTTCCATTCATCCCCCTCTCGTATCTGGATCCGATGATACCTGCTCTTCAAGTCTATCTTAGAGAAATATGCTGCCCCGCTTAAACAATCCATCATGTCATCCATCCATGGTAGTGGAAACTTGTACCGAATAGTGATTTTATTGATGGCACTTGAGTCTGTGCACATCGACCACCCTCCTCCCTTCTTGGGAGTGAGAACCGTTGGGACTGTGCAAGGGCTCAGACTTTCCCTTACCAATCCTTTTTCTAGCTATTCCTGCACCTGCTTGCTAATCTCTTCATTGTCCTTGGGGCTCATTTAGTATGCCGCTTTGTTCAACAAATTGGCTCTGAGTATGAAGTCAATATGATGACTTATGCTTCTTTTGAGGGGTAATTTATCTGGCAAGTCATCCACCACTATATCTGTAAATTCCTGCAACATTCGCTGGATTTCTGTAGGTAAATCTAATACCTCTGTATGTAATAACATTGTTTTTTCTTTCTTTACAGTTGCATAACCCATCTCACTGGCCTCAACTTGTTTCAAAAACTGTTTTCCGCTAACCAACAATGATCTTGGTTCACTTGTCCCTGCTATCCCTTCCTCTTTGATCGGCACAAGCGTATGCTTGACTCCATTTTTGAAAAACTTATAAGAGTTCGTCAATCTATCGTGTACCACTTTCCTATCATACTGCCAAGGTCTGCCAAGCTGTATGTGACATACATCCATCGACATGATGTCACAAACGATTCTATCCTTATGTCCACCTACTTGAAACTCCACCTCGCACTGTTCATCCACCAGCAACTGATGGCCTTTTTACAGCCATAAGACTTTGTATGGGGTGGGATGCTTTAAGCACTTCAATTCCAACTTTTCTACGATTTCTGTGGACACCAAGTTATCTGTACTACCACTGTCAATAATTAACTTACAACACTTACCATATGAATTACAAACTGTTCTAAACAAAGCCTTATGTTGTGTCTATTCAGTGACCTCTTTGACTGGTTTTAACAACACCTTGTGCAACACCAAGGCTTCCCCTGTCTTTGGAGAATTTTCTGCTTCTTGGGGAGGTTCCACTGCTTCCTTTGGTTGTGTAACATATGCACCCTTCGATCTAGCTTGATCTGCCTCTGGACATTCAAACGATTTGTGTCCCCATTTATGACACCTGTACCACTGATGACCAGCCCCTCTACCTCGTCCATTTCCCCTGCCTCGCTAGGATGACCTACCGCCTCTCGCATTATCACCTCTGTTTGCTGATCCAAAAGCTCTGGAATTGTTGCCTTCCTCATTGATATTAGTAGTTCACCCTTTGCCATATGACTGGCCTTTTCCCCTGCCGACTCCTCGTCCTCTCCAGGCATTCTTCCTTCTAGTAATTTTCTTTTAAGCTTTCATCGCACTCTGATATGCTTCTTTAGTGTTCTTTGGAGATAAAATACTAATTTCATCTAAAATTTATAATCTTAACCCATTTACATACCTGGTTGTTCTTTCCGCAGTATCCTCTGTATATCCAGCTCTTAAGTTCACTCGATAGAACTTCTCCGTGTACTCCCTTACCATCATTCCCTTCCGTCTCAAATTCTGCAATTGCTTGAGTAGTGCAATTTGATAGTTTTTCAGCAAAAATCTGCCCTTCAACTTGGCCACCATCCTTGACCAGGTCTTAATCGGCAATTTGTTCAATCTCTTTCTCTCTGTCTGGACACTATTCCATAATAGGGCTGCGTGTCGCTTCAATTTCGTCACAACGAACTTAACTCTGTGGTCTTCGCTAACTTCCTCACACTCGAAATACTTATCCATCTCGCTGATCCAATCCAATAAAACCTTTATGGACAGACTGTCATCATAGGTTGGGAGTTCTGGTTTGGGTTTACTGGTTGCCACTAAAACAAACCTCAACAATCTCACTTCTGGGGTCTCGCCTTCTGGTCCATCTATCGCTACTTTAGCTTCCTCTTCGTTGTCATCTCCTATCTCCAGGTCTCTTCTTCTCCCTATCTCTATTTCCTCCAAACGGACAGTAAGAATTCTGATCTCCTCTCTCAGTCCTTCCTCTTCTATCCTTCGGGAACCTATGCCATGACCCCACCTTCCTTTCTCCATTTCTCTAACTAACCTTAAAAGTTGCTATGATACCACTATGATGTGACCCAGCCCACGCTTCCACATAGCCTTGGTTATCCACCTATCCGAGATTTATGATGTTGGTGAATTTGGTTTGTTGTTTTGGTGGTTGTTTGTAGAAATGAATATCAGATATTTTTATTGGAGTCTGTAAACATTAATGGGCTCGTAAATGCCATCCTATCAGTACCCAGCTTCAGGTTTTGTCTTCCTATTTGGTCTTTTACACAAAATGTTTATGCTTCTCATTCATTATATGGGTTCTTCTCTGTTATGGAAACTTTGTGAGGGTTTCTATCAAGTGTGTAGTCTCGTTCCAGTGCTTAGGGAAAACTCTGGTTGTTGGGTGTGGCTATAAATGAATGTCAGCCTTCCGAACTTGTTTGTGCTATTGGCAACGAATTTTTCCTGTAGAATGAATTTGTCTTGATTCTGGAGGTTAGTCTACTCGAATTCTTTTACATAGTGAGTTCTTCTTTTTATTAATCTATTGCTGTTTGGATTTGGTATCTGGTCTCTCGGGCCACTGGTTATCATTTGCTATTGTTGATGATACTCTTTACTTCTGTTATGGTGTGCAAGTCATTTAACTTCTGGTTCTGATATACAAAGATGATAGCACAATGATTTTCTCGGCTACAAACCAGGTAACTTGTCCCTCCATGCTTTATACTTGCCCTCTTCTGGTGTAGTAACTGACCAACACCTACTCCTCTTGTCTCAGGCTTCTTCTAGTTGTCTGTGGCTCTGTTCCATGAGTTTCTTGGTCTGGTCGTGCCCAAGTATGCTACGCTTTCCCTTTGATTTTGTTATGCTTCGGTTCAGGCAACGCCGTGTAGGGTATACTAACTATGACTCATTTGGTTTGTGCGGGTTGAGGGTTCGACCTGGGTGCGAGGACTTAACACAATTTGGTCTCCAAACTAGACAACCCTCTGCTAATAGGCTCTATCTTACAAAGTTTGTTAATTTGCAGCTAGGTTTTCTTTTTGTTTTTGTAGTATTTGTCCCCAACTATACGGTTGTTGTGTAGAAACTCGGTCATTCTCACAGCTTAAGCATGATTCTGGTTTTAGTTACTGGTTTGGTTTGGCTATCTGTTGAGGTTGAGGGTTTTCCTTGATATCAAACCCTAGACTAGGGTTTGTCTGTTCTATCGAACGCTGGGCACTTGATTTGTTTTGGACAATGTAATACTTAACTTGCATGGAATAGCAGCAATGCAAATATAAATTTTCTGTCTCTGTTTGTTTACAAAAAAGTGTGAAAGTTTGTCCAAAATTACCTCTGTTGCGATTCATTTCTCTAACACTCTATTTCTATATTCTTCTTTCGATCGACTCACTATATGTCACTCTTCTAGTTGTGAATTCAATTTGCTTGCTCGTTCACTCTGGTTGTGGGATTTGTATGCGCGTTACAATGTTTCTTTCTATTAAGAGAGGAAGAGAAAAAAAAACACAACCTACAGTAGTAGGCACGTACTCTGTCTGTTATTACTGAATTCAATTAGTTAATAGATAGAACATAATGGTACAACACATAGGCAATGATACACATGGACGGTAGGGAAAAAAATGTGTTTTGTCTCTTTTTATTTCTCATATCTGGAAATGTTGAACCTCTTACATGTTTTCCATTGTTACGTTTATACATGTTCGTTTACAGTTAATCAAACTGTAGTTACTTTCAGTTATAAGTAGTATAGTTGCATAACTACTAAATACTCAGTTCTATTTACATGACAAGATTTACATTCAAACATTTTTGTCTTTTCCTCTTTTTTTTTCTTAAGATGACAGAAAAATTACTAACCTGTTTTTTATTAGGATCAGATACATAACAACCCTAACCGACCAACTAACTTTTGACTAATACAGCAATTAAGAGAAAAAAAAAACAAAATCCTACCTCTTGCTATGTTAAACTAAACATGAAAGACAATCCAAATGCTAAATCAACTTTCCATCTTGGCAGAGACATCACCTGGTCATGGCACCCTAGCTGGATGCTCCTGCATCACATTTTATGGTTAGCATTGATATTCATTATGCTCTGGAATTAATACTAACATGTAATAATTTATTTATTTTTTTTCCATACTGCTATAGGTAATGACTACCAAGATGATGATCTAGACTATGTTGAGCATACATAAAGAGATCATGATGATGACTATGGTGATAGTGTTAGTGATGATGTCATAGATGAGACTAATTAGGATAGTTAGGATGATGACCATTGCAAAGATCATGAGGATGAAATTGGTGGCACTAGCTAGGCATGCACATGCATTGTTTTTTATGAAGTATTATTGTGTTGAATTAAATTCCTATTTTTAGAGGGATCTTGTGAATTTACCTTAGAATAATAATATGTATGGAAAATTTCAATTTGGTGATCATATAATGACTTTGATTTTATTAAAGATGATGATGATATATCATTATTATATTTTTATTTGATGTATATATTCAAAATTTTCACCATTATTTTGATAGAGAATTAGTATGTATGATGATATTACCATATTTCGATGTTTGTTGTGAATTTATCTTAAAATAATGATATTCATGAAATATTTATATTTGTTAATCACACTTAAATTTTAGTTGATTTGATTAAAAATGATAATCATATTATTAGTATTATGTTTCTATTTTATGTATATGTGTTGAAAATTTTCAAGGAATCATTATGTACAATGATATTGGTAGTTACTCTACATGCATAAATTTACACAAAAATGTGTCCTACTATACCACCTAGCATGTCTACTCTAAGTTTCCATGATTCAACTTTCAGTGAATGAGTTATAGAATCAAGCTATATGTCATGTGGATTTCTAGGTGTAGGTGCATTAATTTTATTTGATCATTAATGGGAGTAGCTCCATGTTGCAATCAAGATGTAGCCCTAAGTCAAGAGGCATACAAAACTCATGCATTATCTTATATCTTCCTTACTATAGTGTGAGTGCATGTTATATTGGGAAGAGTAATTTACAACATGTTCCTTTGAGATCATCTCTTTTCAAATGCTTTTTATCTCAACTTTTCAATTTCTTGACACTTATGCTTTCCATATCTCAGTTTAAACCTATGTTATATCCTTTGTATAATTATTGAAACTTCTAACTCATGCTACAACAGAATAATATGTAATCCTCCTCGCTAGTGGATTGTGTGTCACTAAGGTGTTGTCAGTGACAAAACGTATCTAGTGTGTCTTGTCCTAGATTGAAAGATCTACCAGTCAAACATTATGTGAATAAAACTGGATAAATGATCACCATTGAGGTAAGAATAGAGGGCTCCTCAAGGTGGCTTCCTCATATATCCAAGAGAGACATCAAGTAATATGACTACGGATCTAATTGTATTTCCTCAAGTGAAAGTGTAAATTTGGATCCTCCTACTCCTATCCCACCTTTGGTCCATACTCCTCACTTTATGTTTACACCATTGTAATTGGTCAATGTTCCACCAATTACCCCGGTGATAGTGTAAACACCCATTGCAAAACCTAAGTAAAAGAGATAAGATGAGGAAAAACCAATAATGTTTGGGGAACCAATGCTCCTACCTAAGATTCTATATTTAATCATGTGATATTTTGGAGTTACATGTTATCTTGGGATAATCATTAATGATATCATATATGTTAGATAAGGAAGATATTCCTACGAAATGTGTTATACATCCTTACTTTTCCTTATATTAATAGAAGTTATATAAGCCTTGACTTAACTTGTACTAATATTGGTTATATAATATTTACAAACTAAGCTAATATCCATAATAAATCTACTTGTTTAAGTTGTTGAGTAGTCATTACTGGGAAAGCTTAAATTATCTTATATTATGTTACATTACTCTATATTACAGTTACAATGCATATGCAGAGAAGTATTATCTCCATTTATACATATTATATAACAATAACCATAGAGTAATTAAGGGGCAAAGAAATGATTGTATTCGAGTGATTGTGTATACCTTGGATCTAATAATTATGGATTTACTATGTCATAGCTTTCATAATTGACAAGAGGTTTTGTAAAATAGATTTCTTGACATGAGGTTGTTTAAAAGGGATTTCTTGCAACTAGACAAAATTTTATTTTAAAAGGTTAATATCATATTTCCTCTTCCTAATGTTTAAGTGAATTAAAATCCCTTGAAATTTAATAGAGATACAGGTGTGACTAGACAGTTAAAATGACATCACAAATTTTTATTTAATTTGGGAATGTGATTTTTTTTAGTAATATGATTTATCCTACCTTGTGTGTGAATTATTCCCAAGTGATCTAAACTATATTAAATATTAAAATTAAAATTAATATCTTAATCTATATAAATTAGAATATTGAGAATATTTTTAATGAATGGTAAATCATGGGTCAAATGTGGTTTTAATGAAGCATAAATCATGGGGTAAGCATTAATTAGAAAAATAAAATAAAAGTTTCAACCCATATAATATTAATAACATGTGTTTCTATGCACCAATATTTAGAAACAAAATGCCAAAAATTAGTAATATTTTTAACAGAAATTTAAGAAAAAAAATCTATGGACAAATATTTAGAAACAATATACCACAAATAGTAATATTTTTAAATATTACTTTAAAACTCCCATTTCAAATTTATTTTGATATTTTTTCTTTTTTACATTTTGTAAATTATATATATTATAGTTTTTTCTTTTTAATGTGAATAAATATATTTTTTTAATATTTGCCACTTTTTCATTTTAAGAAATACATTTTTCAAAATAATTTCATCATTTCCCACTTTTTGTATTTTTGGGGAAGAAAAATGCAAGGGGCGACTTCATTTAATTGAGAATATATTTTGTTTGTAGTTGAGAAACAGTGCCATAATTGAAAATTGTTTGTTTGTAGCTGAGCAACAGTGCCACAATCAAAGATTGTTTGTTTGGAGCAGGTGCTAAGCAACATTGCCACAATCAAATATCACAATTTCCACAACTAATGGTAAAGCCTTCTTTGTGTTTTAATGGGTTTTTGTTTTTTTCATATCCATGAATAAATTATTAAAGAGAAGTTTGGAAACATTACAATATTTTGAAAATTGTAGCAATCAAAAGTTTTTAGATGATGTTTTTCACTTTTGTGAAAAAATTGGGTGACATTAGATTATTTTGAAAATGCAACAATCAAAATTTTCGGCACACTTTTCATTTCAGTCATAATCAGGAATCCCTCCTAGAATTTAAGAATCTCATCACCAAGGATCCTCATAATTCCATGGCGTATTGGAGTGTTGAAGTCCATTTGTGCAGTTAGACAGGTATTACCTACAACCATTGCCATCCACAAACACTGATCACTCTCTACCTCAGTTTTGTGGATATGGAAGGCTCTATTTCTCCTCCCCTCGTCAATTTTTCATTTCTCCACTCACTTGGTCTTTCTGGAAATGTGTTCCATGATCATATCCTAGTTCAATTAGGAATCTTTTTCATTTGAAGAAGCTTAGTTTGTTCAACAATCAATTATAATGAGAGATACCATATCAACTCAGTAGTTGTAGAAATTTGGCATTCTTAGAGCTCTTGTTCCACATTTTGAATGGAAATATCCCCGTGGAGCATCAAAATGTCATCTAGAATATTTTATTATTTATATAGATCACTAGAATAACAAAACACCAACTTCAATATACTTAGTGATGTGGCTCATCTATTTTTTCCTAATGTCACTTTTTCTCTCTGTATATGTTGGGATTCATAGTGGGTGTCTTTGATTATTACATTTCCTATGGTTGGCCAATTAAAAAACAAACAATATTGTTACACTGTTTTGGCATCACATGGGCCTTTATCTATTGGATGGTGCATTAGAAAATTTTGCATCTTAAATTTAGTGGTAAATATATATTCCATGTTATTAAAAGATGTCATATTTAAAATAATTAATTTGTCACTTCCACCAATTATTAACCCATTCCTCTTTTCAAAAAATATATTCATGAATTAAACCAATGTTAAACATTACTACAAATCAAAGTAATAACTTACATTATCTTATAAAATTTCTAATATGTCATATAACTTACATTATAATATAACATCTCTAATATGTTATACAACGTGCCACAATTCTTAAGATATGATATGATGATGTTCCACACATGCGCCAGTGAATTACTGCTAATGCCATCATGTTATCTATATCCTTGATTGAAGTGATTAAATATTAGGATAGAAGACCAAAAGACAAATTACAATTGAAATGACTTCTACAAATTATGAAAAATTTGGTTTTTCCATATTCACTTCTTCATTATATAAGGTCAGAATGAGACTTGTGTGAAGTTTTGAACTAATTTTTGGACCTATTCGGCTATTCATATGTATATAACGTTTGATTTCTTTCTTAAATAACAAGGTACAATCTTTTATTTCTGGAAATAAAAAAGGTTGACATGCAACCATGTGTACCAATGACTAACAAGAAAATATTATGGTTGGCATCCAACCATGTGTATCAATGACTAATAAGAAGATATTGTTGTTGCAAAAATAATTTACCTACAACCATAGCGCACAAGGATTCTAAAGAGTTATACATGGATCACATAACCTTAATACCAAAAGCAAGAAATGTTTGACATGATATAAAAAACTGACGTGTGGTGAAACTGTAATATTTTATTATTTAAACATGCCATTTATAGAAGTGTATGCATTTTGTTTTTGGAATTATTTATATTAATGTATGTGTTTAATTATTTAATGTTTTTTTAATTCATGTTAATAAATATATGTTTTATATATATATATTATATATATATATATATACTATATATAATATATTATATAATATATATATAAATATTATATATATATATATATAAATATATATATATATACATATAATATATATATTATGATCGAGAGAGAGAGAGAGAAGAGAGAGAGAGTTATTTTTTATTGGCAAAATTGAATAAATAAAGAATTAAAATTAAATTAAATTATAATTTAATTTAAATGTTACTATTATTATTATTAATTAAAAAACATATATTAAATTAAATGGATACCTTAAAAGATATGTAAGAAAAATACAATAAAGCAATAGTAATAGTATTAATAAGAGCTTAATAACCTTTGTGAACATTATATTTTTCATACTATTATTAATTGAATCAATTGTATATAACAATTATTTTCGTGCATATTCTTAAAACAAATATTGTTAAAACAAATGTTTTTAATTTTAATAAAATTTTATTAATGACTAACTTCATTTCTCATATTTAGGAATTTATATAATAAATTTAAAATGGTATATTAAATTTTACATTACCAAATTTTATTAAATCTTGTGCTCATAAATTAATTTAAGAATAAAATATATATAGAGTTATTTTGATTAAAGTGACATATATTTGGGTAAATTTGATAAAAGTAAAATAATTAAAATGATATATTAAAAAATGTTTACATGGAATTATTTTATTAATTTCTTAATTTTTCCTAGGTGGCTATTCTTGAGTTGACATTTTCTCTAATTGGAAAAGTAATTGATATGAGGTTGGCTAAAACGTACTTCTTGCTGAGAATTCTTAGTAGTCATAGACTATGACCAACATATTATATCTCTTCATATCCTTATTTTTCCTTTGGGTCATGGGAAGAGGTGACTAAATGTTCTTTCTTTGTGTGAATGTGAATTTGTTTTGGAATAATGATATGTGAGATGAGTGTTGAATTGATAGTCATAGATGTAAATTAGAATTTGTTAACTATTTTTTGATAGAGAATTATTGTATATGATTACATTGCTATTTTTTTGGATGTATATTGTCAATTCCCCTTAAATTTCTTTACAAAAATTGTTATGAATTTGAATTGCGATATCTTCTTTAATGATATTTCAAATTTGTGATATATTTTACTATGCAATTGAAATTAGTAAAATTAATCCATAAGGAGGGTCATAATGAATTGTGATATCTTCTTTAATGATATTTAGAAATTGTGATATATTTCTCTATGCAATTGAAATTAGTAAAATGAATCCATAAAGAGGGTCATAAATGGAAAGAAAAGTACACTCTACACAAGAAGTCAAATACAAATGTAAATGGGGAAGTAACCATGGATACAAAATTTGAGCAGAATTGGAATTTAAATTAGGCATTAAAACAAGATAAAAACATGGATATGAAAAATGTTTTAAACTAGAAGTGAAAAAGGTGCAACAATAGACACAAAGAAGAGAAGAAAACATTGGATACAAAAGGATACTAAGTTGGCCACAAATAAGGATTAAAAAATGGAAACCAAACTAGATGAAAAAAAGGACATACAACTAGATGTAAAATAGGATGCAAAAGCGGATGCCAAGTTAGGTGCTAAAAAGAAACAAAAAATGATGCAAATTAAGATGTCAAATAATGATGCAAACAATGGTGTAAATTTGGGAAGAAGTATTGGGCACAAAAAAAGGGAGAAAAAAGATGTACGAAAAGACATAAAACAAGATGTACAAGGAAGCTAAAAAATGGGTGAAAACTTGGGCACAAAAAAAGGGAAAAGGAAAAGATGTAAGAAAATACATAAAACAAGATGTGCAATGAGGCTAAAAAATGGGTGAATCCAAGGACACCATATTGGATGTCAAAAATGATGCATAATCAGATGCAAATTTAGACTCAAACATAGAAGCAAAATGAGAGACAAATGTGGACACAAGATGAGGTAGAAAAATGATGCAAATTTGGATGGTGAAAATGATGTAAAATTAGAAACCAGAAAGGATGCAAAATTGCATGAAAAAATGGATGTAAATAATGGTACAACATTGGACACATAAGTAGGCACAACAAAGGGTGCGAAAATGGGTATAAACATAGCTCAAAATTGGATGCAAATGAAATACAAAGGTGGAGGTAAAAAAATGATGCAAAAATTGGTGTAAAAAAAATGTAAAAGTGGACATAAAAAATGGCTCAAAGTTTAATGTAACACTAGAAACAAAATGGGATGCAAAGGTTGACACAACACATGACTTAAGATAGGATGCAAATATAGATGCCAATTTGGATGCTGAAAAGGGCGTAAAGTTGGATGCAAGAAATTAGGTTAAAAATGATGCAAAATATGTAGGAAATGATGAAAAATGTGGTGCAATATGGGTTCTGAAAAAGGGAGGCAAATCAAACACAAACATCGACGTAAAAAATGGTCAAATACAACATGTAAAAATGGAAATGAAAGTGGTTGAAAAAGTTGATGCTAAATCAAATTAAAAATATGGTGCAAATACAAGCACTAAATCAAGTGAAAACCTATATGCAAAAATAGGTGCAAACTAGATGCAAAAATAGGTGCAAAATTGGAAGAAAAAACTAGTGCAAGAAAAGATGCAAAACTTGGTGTAACACTAGATGCAAAATATGGTTTAAACCTAATGTACATTATGGTGCAACAATGGAAGCAAAGAATGACACAAAATAGGAAGAAAAAAATAATGAAACATAGATGCAAAAAATGGCAAAAGCTAGAAACAAGACCTATAATAAAATCAGATCCAAATCTTGGTGCAAAATTTGACACAAAAAGTGATTTATAATGTGGTGTAAAAAGGGTTTCAAAATCTAGCATGGAAAAGGATGAAAAATTAAGGGCAAAAAAAGATGCTTTAGAAATTGTACATTGAGCCAGCTTTAGAGCCAGTTTGCGCATTCCAATTGTAAAAAAATGCAGTAAAATCTGGTGCTAAATCTGATGCGAATCGCTTATTTTGTTGTAGTGTGCTATGGATCAAGGCAACTAAGTGAGCACCTATATAATTATGTGATGCATGATCTTGAGTTGGCAGTGATCATTCATGGATTGAATATGTAGAGGCACTTTATTCTTGGTAGGAGGTTTTATTGATCAGTGATCACATTGGATTGAGATACTTATTTGTCCAACCTATTCTAAATGTCAGGCAAGCTAGGTTGTTAGCCACGATTAGTGAGTTTGACTTTGAGATCAAGTGCATTTAGGGAAAATAGAATAAAATTATAGATTTTCTTAGAAGAAGAGTACACATAAATCACATATCATCTATGATTTCATATGGGATGGATTTACATGATCGGATCTTGTAGGGATGAAAACAAGATCACAAGTATAGCGAGCTTAAGAACAAGTTATAACAGCGGGGTACAGGTGAACAGGATGTTGATTATCATCTCATGATAGATTGTTTGGTCATATTTAGTGATAGAATCTATGTGCAGGATAATAGTGAACTCAAGAAGCATGTCTTGCAGGAATTTCATGTCAAGCTATACACAGGTCACCCAGGATATCAGAAGACATTGTTAGTGGTTAAGAAGTTTTACCATTGGCTGAATTTAAAGTAAGACACAAAAAAAATTGTTGTGAGATGCTTATATTATCAATAGGTAAAAGAATATTATAAGCATCCAAGTTGTTCACTGTAGTCGATTCTGATTCCACAATGTAAATGGGAGCTAATTTCCATGGACTTCATTACAAGTTTTCTGATGACATCTAGATAGAATGATTCTATTATGGTTGTGGTTAACAGGTTGACCAAGGTAGCTAACTTCATTCGAGTAAAGTGTACAAATTCAGCTAGTGAGGTAGCACAGGTCTTCATCGGGGAGATAGTGAGGTTACATGGTATTACTAGGAATATTGTCTTAGACAGAGATTCCAAGTTCACTTCTAGGTTTTGGAAGGAGTTATTTGTAGCTTTTGATACAAAGTTGGCCTTCATTACAATTTATCATCTATGGAAACATGGAAAGATAGAGAGGTTCAACATGATTTTGGAGGACATGTTGATGATGTACGCCATGCATCAGCAACACAAGTGGGAAGATTAGATTCCACTGGAGGATTTTTTTATAATAATGATTATAGAGAATATTTAAACATGAGGTTGTTTGATGAACTTTACTAGCAAAGATGTAATACTTCTATCGGTTGGATTGATCGAGTGAACAGTGTTTTGATTGGATTAGACATCTTGATAAAGATGGAACATGAAATATAGGTTATGAAGAACAATATAAAGGTAGCACGGGATAGAAAAAAGAGTTATGAAGGTCAACACATGGTTTTTAAGGAGTTGCAGGTTAGGGAACAAGTGTACTTGTGCATCAAGTGCAAGAAGAGATCCTTGAGTATTGGATCATGTGCCATGTTGGCACCTTGGTATTGTGAGCCTTTCAATATTGTTGAGAGGATTAGGCCAGTAGTCTACCGAATTTCACTGCCTTCGACAGTGAATTTCCATCATGTTTTTCATGTGTCATTGCTTAAGAAGTATGTGAAAGATGTTTATCATGTGAATAACTAGTCTATATTATAGGTGGATCTATAGGGAGAATTCCAATTGTAACCTCATTGCATTTTAAAGTTTAGTGGAAGTGATTTCATCCTGATAAAGCTACAAGGGTGGTGGCTGATTAGATGCAGGCTATGTATCCTTCTCTATTCTCTAGTTGATAGGATGTCTTTTGATATATGTTTCTATGTTTTGTTTTTGTTATTTCTATATGCATATGTATGTTGTAAATATCGCATCAAGTTGTGTTTTAAAGTTCCAATAAGAAATATTGTGTTCATGATATGTTGCGTATGTCTTCAACAGTATGATATGATGTAAATGTTCCATCGAGTTGAGTTATAAATATCCATGGGAAGCATGCATTGTGTTGGTTTATATGTGTCATGGAACACCAAGGATCGTGTTTCCCCAAGGTGGAGGGTTCTGTAACAACCCCAGTTAAGAATCCATGTAATAAAGTTAGTAAAGGAAAAATAAGGCCAAGTTAATGGGACACATATTCCAAGATAAATTTTTGGAAAAACATAGTGATGGGGATCACTTGTGATCAATAAATGGATATGGAAATTGAAAAAATAATTAGAATAGGCAAAGAGGAATTACTTGGCATTTATTTATGAAATAATGGAAAATAGGAAAAAGGGAAGGTGAAAGATCACATAATTGCACGTGAGGAAACTTGAAGGAAAGTTATTGGAAAATGAAGAAAATAGATGCCTCAATGATAAAAAGGCTTGCAAGGATCAATTCATAGGTTAATTTTTTCTCAGTGGAACCTTTTTTCAGTTTGATATTGAACCTCTCTCTCTATTCTCTCTCTCATATTCTTGCACACCTAGATTTCTCGGAGCGTTGTGGCATACTTCGGATTTGGAGAAACAAGGAAAAGGAGAAGTAGGAAAGTGTAAGGGGATAACAGGATCAACAACTACAACTAGATTTCTTTACAAGAACTGAGTCACATGTATGATTTCCTTGATAGTTTTGGCATGCATGGCCTATGCATGTGGTTATTTGGTTATGCTTTTTCATTGGCATTGAGGATTTTCAGGATTCCTACAACTGGATTTCTTTGCAAGAACTGAGTCGCATGTATGATTTCCTTGATAGTTTTGGCATGCATGGTCTATGCATGTGGTTATTTGGTTATGATTTTTCATTGGCATTGAGGATTTTCGGGATTGGTAGTGGTTTTTACTAGCCTTTCCATTTCCTATATAACCATGGCATTTTCATTTTCCACTTGATTGTTTCTTATTGGTGTTCATTTCACCTTATTTTCGTAGGTTGAGTTACTAGTTCCTGGAGCCTTGGTTGGAAAAATGCTCTGGAAGCCATGGAACATCTTGGCTTGAGTTACTAGTCCTGGAAGCCTTGGTTGGGGAAATTCTCTACAGCCCTTGGTGCATTGAGTTACTAGTACTAGAGCCTTCATTGGACAAATTCTCTACATAGCGACACCAGTTGTGGATTGAGCTACTAGTCCTTGAATCTGGTTGGAACAAATGCTCCGAAGCCTTGGACATCTTGGGTAGATATGGATCTGGTGATGGTTGGTGATGTATAACCATGAGGTGGAATCATTGGTTGAGGGTTTAGGTGGTGTGGTGTCTGGAAGACCTGCTTTGGTTTTTATTTTTTTATTACATGAGATCCCACATTCATTCTTAGAATATGCCATGGGGGTGATTGGTTGAAAGAAAGACTTTCTTCAACCCAATCTATGGTCAGGTGGTATGTGGAAGTCCCTAACTTGTTTGGATTTTCATATGTTAATAACAAATTTTGTCCTGTTTTATTTCATTAGTATTTATACTTTTTATTTTGTGTTATTGATGGTTCTTCTATAATTGTTATTATTCTCGTTATATCTTGGTTAGGCCTAGATAGGTAAATTTCTCGACACATTTTTTACATTAATGGCTTTATCGTCGGGTCATTCATCATTCTCAAAAGTTTTATCAAGTGCTGGGAAGAGGTATGGATACTAGCCCTGAAAATGTTGTGCAAAATCTAGGGTCTCTTGCTCAAAACTGGGTAATCTAGACTGCAACCGCTAGGAGGTAGGGTTATCCATGGGACTGGAGGGTTATATTCATTGGCCTTCATTTTTATGCAAGCGACTAGGAGTCCAGATCACTAAAAAGTCAAGTTAACTTAGGGTTATGGCACCTGGAGTGGTTGTTTAGATCATAGGGGTATTGTAGCTCATGAGGAATGTGAGTAAAGTTTTGGTTTGTCGATTCCACTTCCTTAACTATAATTAGGAGGTTTAGTCATATCATATTATCACATCCTCTCATGTTCACCCTGGAAGGCTAGTGAAACTAGGTAAATGTGGGAGGAGTTGTTACAAGTCATTGGAAGTGAAATATGTGCCAGTGTTGGTAGATAGATTGGCTAGGGTGGAGGAGGCATCTGCATTTGATGGAGGGTTGGCATTCCTGTCATCTAGAAGTGTGCTCTATGTTACCCAAGGAAAGGATTTTAGTCGTGAGTGTAGGTCGCAAGTCCAGAGAGAAAAAGTGTTGGAGAGTGCTCTCTAAAAGTGTGTTATGTTCTCTTGAGGAGAAGCAAACCCTATGCTGGACATGGGTCGCAATTTCAAAGCATAAGGGTTTGATGTCTTACTATTTAGGAGAGAAAAATGGGCAGATGCTTAGCTAAAGGTTTAGAGATGACACTATTCATGAAAACAAATGTTTTCTCATAAATCGGCTAAGTGTTGGATGGGAGAAAGAAGGAGGGATCACAAGAATTGAAAAAATTTGGCATGCACACACATATATACGAACAAATTCATGCCTAAAATATGGATATTATAAGAATGTGAAGAGACACTAAATCCAAACATGCAAGAACTGAATCGACACATTGTTATAGTAATAATACACCATGGGGTATGGGTTGAGCACCCCAACAGAGAGAAGGGAATACACCAAAAAGAAGCAAACAAACAAGCAATCTTAATGCTTAAACTACAAAATTAGGATGAAGAGATATTACTTGATGGTCCTAGATTTGATGATGTTCCTGTAGGTTCCAAACCCTCTGCTTCCTGCAATGCTTCAAAACATGCAACTCATTCAAGTAAAGTGCATATACTAGAAGTAGTCCAAGGCATGTTCATGATATAGATGTTATATCATATAAGCGCATAAATATAGAACATGACATCATACATAAGTTAGATAAAGCATGAATTAAAGCACTAAGATCATAACATCTAGAACAAGAAAAAGCTTCTTTATTGATGACTACAAAAGAATGTGGAAGAATATAACCTAATTTGTCCACGACTCCAAGTGAAACCTTCCTCAGAAATTTGTCTAGCCCAAGACTCAACAATCCTCTTTCAAATGCATACAGATGGATGCCATATAATGGAGATGGACATATCAATGAGGAAACAAGGGTTTCCTATAGCTAGGAGTACAGGAGGCATAGAGATAAATCAGACTTGATCAAGGACAAATTGGATATGATGACAATATCCTATCTTTCTCTCCCCTTAGGACTTCCCCCTGTGATGTATTTATATCACCTCAAAATAGGTTTTTTAGTTAGGATACAGTTAGGCCACAGGCTCCTCCAGGTAGGCTTCCAGTGTAACCCATAAACCCCACCCAAAAAATAGGGGTTTTATATTTCTTTCATATGTTAAATCATAGAAGTTGGTTGGGTATAATTGAACCTGTGTTTTCATGTGATTTTTTGAAGGGTAGAGTCATGTATGGAATTTAAAATAATGTTTTTCAATAATTGGACCAAGTCTTAAGGGAAAGGGCTGCCCAAGTCCATGACTCAGAGAATCAAGTATATAAAGGTGGTAAATGATGCTATAACATATGCCCCCTAATATATGATGTTAGAAGGGGTACATGATGGCTGAAATGTATTAAGTGTATAGAAAGAATCATGCGAGCACTTGGGAAGAGATCACCAAATTATAGCTTGCCAAACTAGTAGAAGAGATGAGAAAGAAAGCTCATGTGTGAGGCGAGCATATCCATGCTCAAAGATAGTAAAGCATGTCTGCATATCAATTGTAGAGCGAATCCAATATGTAAACAAGTACAAAGGAAACTAAGAAATACATACTGCATCATTTGATCATAGCTGCAAAAGTACATATTAAGGCCATGTCACAATATGACATATAAAAGAACTGATCAATGATGCAGTAGTAGGTATCTAAAAAATGAAGTCACATAATTGATCCTCAAAAGTACCCAATCAAAAAAGTGGAATAATGGTACTGCATTCAACTCGAGTTCCAACATATAGGATGCTACTATGATGAACTACAACATATAAGGTGGATGGTGTTACTGGAAGTAAACCGAAGGGACTAACAAGTGAACCCTTAAATGTTGATGCAATCTGAGGTATTGATCGACAGCCATGGTACATTTCTGCACTATGGGAATAAATGAGTTGAATTCAACCATGTGAGAAATAGTTTGATTACCAATCATTGATATATACCATTAACAAATGAGAGACAACTCACCAATAATAATGATGAGAGTCAAGGTACCCCAGTACAATCTAACAAGTGTGAATAAATGAGTTAAAGTTGAACATTTGAGAGAATCCACTAATTAGGAGACATTGATGTATTCTCATTGTCAATAGCGAAGGAGTTTTCCATTAATGGATACAAACCCTAGGGTACTGAAAAAGGACTCTAGATCTTATTACCAAAGCAATGATTTGGAGTCGATGCGAAAAGATCTATTGGAAGGAAGGCATTAAGATGTCCTACATAATTCCAGAGCGAGTGTAACACATAGGACAATAATTTGGAAGAGTAAGGATGAAGAAATATGAAGTAACCGTACTGAAGCACATTTCCGGCGTACACAAGACATGCATCGCACATGATAGAAACACTCTAAACCAACCAATAATGAAAGATGACATAGAGTGAGGAATCCACCAATAGGGTCAAATGGAAACCAATGTACTAGACAAATCCTAATGTTTGATAATGTAAGGTGATGTCTAACACAAGGGAAACCACTTAGTCAAAGACCCATGATACTGATGAATGTTGAGCACAAGGTCACCTATAAATGATGGAAATAGGGCTAGGGTGATGCTCTAGGCCTACTCTCAGACTAATGCATCGAAGTTGATAATACTAGTCCCATTAGGAAGAAATGAATGGAGACCTTCTCAACCAGCACGAGCAAAGGACCAAATAGTTTATGTGATATTGAACATAAATCTAACAAACCAGGTATGGCTGACTAAATATTAGTCAAGGGACACCAGAAAAACGCAGACTCAGGTTTGCATCCCTTGAACAAAAGCGCGACTCAAATGTGACTGTATGGAAGCATATGATAAATTTGTATAAGGTAGTAATTTATGTATTCAGGCTTTTGTGATCAATAATGAATTAAGCAAAGTCTTTTGGTAGAAATCACACAAGAGAAATTTTTGGCCGACGCGTTTCGAATCAACAAGTTTGGTTCATCTAGTTGTGATGATGAACCACAGTTGTTGGTTTGAAACATGTCGTTCAAAAATTTCTCTTATGTGATTTCTACCAAAATAATTTGCTTAACTATGTATAATTTTGTCATGCAGGAGACATAAACAAACTCTCCATATGATTGGAAGAGATAACCAACTAGAGGAGTACTGACTTGATAACAAGGTTATGGATCTCCTAAGTCAAATTAAAGCCCATCATGGTGGAGGAAAGACTCGTTTTGAGTGCTTTATTCAAGGGAGGTGCAACTAACTCTTGCTGCCATCAGTTATGGAAGTAAAGTCTCATTCCCCTCTTTTTTGGAATATATAATTTTTTTTATCTTTTTCACATTTTGAAAGCCTGAAAAAAAATAAAAGAATGCCTATGGTATAGTGGCAAGAATGAGTGTCCAGATACAGATGCACTTGTTCTTGGGAGGGGAACATTCTTATGCTCAATGCAAGGTGACAAAGTTGGTCAATGATACTCAAAGGAATGTTCTTTCCATGTTTAAAGTTGTCAAGTTACAGAGGCTAAGTGATTGCAAGGTTGATTTTGCAGAAAGACATGGTCAAAAAGTGGCTTATACACGAGTCCAAGTGAAGTCATCTTAAGGAAAAAAGGTACAAATAGTCAACATGCAATGCAACAATACAACTCATTATGTAAGAGCTTCTAGGGTACAAAGCCAAGAAGATAGCAAAGAAGAAGAAGAATGAAGCTTCATTGCAAAAAGTCATTGCAGGACTAAAGAGGACTCCCAAGCCTACTCAAGCTTTACAACATGGGAAATATATGTCAGGGAGGATCTAACTAGGAATCCCATGTAAAGGAAGGCTCTAACATCATGTCATGATTTTCTAAGTCAGTGAGCGAAAATGGTTTTAAGAATCATAACACAATGGAGTTGACCCTAAGGCAACATATCACAGTATGGAAGCTAGAATGCATAATGAAATAGAAAAAATGATATTCCCTAACCTATATGCCAGTGATCCAAGCGATACCATCCAAGACAGGTCAGCAGTCATTGAATCGAAGCAGTAGAAAAAATATGAAAGTATTCAATTTAACTTGAAAGACAATTGAAACACAACCTATCCCATCACTCAAATGCAAAAGGTCAAAAATTTTATAAAATTTAAAAATGAAACATAAACTTTGAAAAAGTGGGTTTTTTAAAAAAAATTCATATTATAAGTTACAAATAGACCTTTTGGCTCAAAAAACCTCATTTTTGTTTTGAACAATTGAGAGAAAGGGCTCTGGAGCAAAGATGAACAACGACAATGTACCCTATTTCTTAGCCCGAACAGTTACCAAATGTCTAGGTAATCCTCAAATTCGATCTTTTAATGAATCTTTTTACATTTCAAACCTTTTTCAAGAATTTTACTGTAGAAATCTTGTTTTGAGATTTTTACTTTGCGCATACGTGGGTTGGGCATATCGAATTCACGTATCAATAAGCCCTATATGTGACTATGTATGAAGTGAACCTATGTGTGTGTAGTGAAATTTTTTAAATTATGAAGTTTAATTGGTGAAAATTCTTGAATTGCAAGATGAGTATCACATGGAAGGAAAGAGAGCATAGTGCAGTAGAAAATGAAGTAATGAATGACCCATTGGCATAGGATGCATTGAGAGGATGTGGATTATTGAAAATTTTCAAAATGCTTAATATGAAAACCAACACAAGGTTGCTAGAGATGCTTGTGGATTATTGGGATCTAGAAGAGGATTCTTTTATGTTTGATCAAATTCCCTTGCGAATTGAAGTAGAAGATATATACTTCATCACTGGACTTTCCTCAAGAGAGAGCCAGTTAACTTGCAAGGGAAGGCCTGAGGAAGCCTCAGTGTAGATGATTATATTCACATATATTTCCCCGAGAACAATGAGAATGTAGGGACACATATCCCAATAAATAATGTGGAGAGTCTACCCCTCAAAATTCTCCTTTTTACCATTGTGAGTGTAGAAAGTTAATTTTCATTGCACCAACCATCGTGTGTTACAATGAGCCTAGCAATAGATTTCCTCATCACAGTGTTTTATTGTTGTACAAACCTCCTAACAAATATAAAACAGGAACTCACTTCTATAAAAAGAGTAAATACCAAACATTTTAGGTATGGTATCATCCTTTGCACTTTTTTCTTTGAGAGGCTACCAGGGTTTCGACCTAAAGTTCTCTCTACCATGAGTAGCCCAAGGGAACCATAGATAGGTTGATGGGTTGACTTGATGAAGATACTAGGGGGTGGCGAGGTCCCTAGAACAACATTTGATGACGAGTTTTTCCTTTGGTGGGAACAACAAGTCATTGTCATCGAGGACTACCCCTATGCAGTAATGGACTTTAGAGGAGATCAAGATCTAGTGCTTCCACCTAATGTTGCATGGAATTCCATTAGTAAAATCATTTTTAAGTTTTTAAAGTTATTTGATTTTTATTTTTTTTGGATTTCAAAGATTATGAATTGAAATTCATTTTGATGAGACCAAAATTCTTACAAAATTGTTTGATCATGATATAGATGTGGGACCGGTAAGACCTAAGAGTTTTCCCAGGCATAGGCATTGTGGAAGAGACGCAGAGAGTGCTGTAGAGGAGACAAAGAGACTCCTCCATACTCTACAAAAGAACTTGGAGAGATTGACACACCAGGTATAGATTGCAATGATAGAGGATCTACCAGACGCTATGCAAAGATGTGTGGTAGGAGTACCACAAGATTGGGTGTGGCTCTTCCAATGGGTGGCTACTCCCATCATCTTCTTCTGAGATGCACATCCACGACTAGACCTATAGATATAGATTGGAAATGTCCAAATTTTTTATAGACATGATTGGGCTTAAGCCCTAATTTTGTAGGAGATTTTGTCCCGATTTTGTATAACATTTTGAACATAAAAATTATATCTATATATAGATCGTTTCGTGATGTGATGATCATATATACATATCATGTTTCATTATTTTTTATTTTTAATATGATGAATGATTAATATGCCAATCTAATCCTTGATTAGCTATGGAATCAACAAATGAGTTTTTTAATCGTGGAATATGAATAAATGTGATAAAATTAAATGATGTTTGTAATAAACATAGAAATTGGTGATATAAATAAGGATATCTCACATGATAGATGTTTTTTGACTGAAGAACCATTAGTTATGAATCCAAGTATACTACTAACGAATGAATACCAAGAGATATTACTTCAAATAGTAAGTTAACCATAGAAATATGTTCGACAACATTGTTTGAATCAAGGCCAATCCATATGCCTTTTGAAACCAACAACTAGCCTGATGGATAGTAAATCATCCAAGCCATGGAAGCCAAATTCCAAGTATGTCAACTAGAACTATTGGCAAATTCTAGATATACCAAATCATCCATCGATGCCTACCAAAGTAGATCAAAAGTATTGATATCACTATGAAACCTATATGCAAAAATATATACAATATCTATAACCAAGAAAATGTTAGGTAGAAGCCTAGGCATAATATGTTAATATAGAGTCCATTTCTAGGATCTGATAGATCGTTTCCATCAAAGTCAACCAATTTGTAAGCTCCCTTTTTAATACCTTTTTAATGATAAAAGTACCATACCACATGGGTTTAAACATACCTGCCCCCAAGGAATATTTGTCATGGTCATAGACCAGGATAAGGTCACCTTCAAAGAATGCCCTAGGATGCACAACCTTATCATATTGGAATTTCACTCTCTTTTTATGAGCTTCATTAATTGTGGAAGAATCTTGATGCTACTCATCAAGATGTTTCAAATAAATGAGGTGTTCTTCAAGACTAGAAGTGTCTGGAAGAAGTTCTATAGCTAATTTAAGAGAAGAAATTTCACATTCCATAGGGAAGATCGATTCCAAACCATAAACTAGTTGAAGAGGAGTTAAACGCATAACGGTCTTAATCGAAATCCGGTATGCCCAAAGTGTGAGATATAAAATGATATTCCAATTGGATCGAGCCTTATTAATTTTCCTTTGAAGGATAACTTTCAGGGATTTATTCATGACTTCCACCTGAAAATTCGCCTGAGGATAGTAAGGAGACGAATTCTCCTGCTGGAAACCCAACTTGAGAACCAGTTCAACCATCATATTATTATGGAAATGACTACCATGGTCAGTGAAAATCTCCTTTGTAATACTGAAGTGAGAAATTACTTGGTTGAAAAGAAACAGGGTTGTTGTTTCACCCTCATTCACAACAGTGGGCATAACTTTGGTCCACTTAGTAAAGTAATCCACTACTACAATAATATACTTATGACCCTTTGTCGAAGGCGAGTTACAAGTTGTAAAATCAACAACCCACTTTGTGAATGGGCTAAAATTAATAACAGGAAAGCACAGAGATGCATGAGTGCACATTTTCTGAGTATAAACTGGACAAGGATAGCATTTTTTGACCTCTTCAACACAATCCTTGAAAATCAAAGGCCAAAAATAACCTATACTCAAGATGCTTTGGGATGTAGCAATCCCGGATAGAAGACCACCACAAGCTCCACGATGGCAGTCATTCAACACTGACTCAGCTTCTTCTAAGGTTAAGCAGTGTCTAAGGATTGAGTCAACCCCGCGATGATATAAAGTGTGACTGATAATAACATAACTTTTCACTAAGTGACATAATTTTCTTTGAACACCCTTTGAAAAATAGAGGGGAAACTTTGAAGTCTGAAGATATATTATAATATCGCCATACCAAGGATCTTTTGAAGAAATAAGGAAAAGATGCTTATCAGGGAATGATTCCTCATAAACTATTTCTTCCTCAAAAGGAAACTCTGAGATTAATTTTGCAAATACTAACAATTTCTTAGATTTGGATGACAAGAACTTGAGATTTAATTCTTGTAAAATAACAATCCATATATTATATTTGCCCGCAATGACTCACCGACTGAGAAAAAACTAAAATGGGTTGACATCCGTGAAGACAAAAGTTTTTCTAAGAAGAATATACTATCTAAGTCACTTAATACCATGAACAACTGCCAAAGCTAATTTTTGTACAAGAGAATATCATAATTTAGGACTTACCAAGCCTCGACTCAGATATTAAATCATGTGCTCACGGAGAGATTCATCTTCCTAAACCAGAACCATATCAATGGTTTATTCTACTTCAGTGAGATATAAGAGGAAATCCCTGCTATAATTGATTGGACTCAGTAAAGGAGCAGAGGTCAATGATTTTTTCAAAGCATCGAATGAGTTATGATTGAAATCATCCCATAGAAATGGAACTCCTTTCTTCAACAATCGCATAGATCCTTTTGTAATCTCAGTGTAATTGAAGATAAATCTCCTCAATAAATTGGCTTTTCATTGGAGACTTTGAAGTTGACAGATGGTAGATGGGGGATGCAAGTGAAGTATTGCCTCAATATTGAAAGGATATACATAAATCCATTTAGTAGATACTACGAATCCCAATAATTGACTGTATGTGACAATGAAAATTCATTTGTTCAGATTCAACAGGATTTCATAAAAATGGCATCGCTCAAAAACTAATTGAAGATGATGAGGATGATCTATTTTCTTTCAAGAATGAGCAGCTAGGCCATCAAAATAAGCTTTAATGATATGTTTGATATCATGGAAAGTGTAGGAAATATGCCACTAAAAAGTAGCTCCAACATTTTTAAGGCCAAAAGACATCTTTTTGTATGCAAAAGTACCCCAAAGGTGGATAAAGGTTGTCTTATATTGATCTTCAAGGGAGATAGTAATTTGATTATAGCCCAAGAAATCATCCATGAAGGAGAAAATCTCATTTCCTGCACATTCATCGATAATATGATCAACAAATAGTGTGGGGAAATTATATTCAAGATAAGCCTTATTTAAATCCTTAAATTCTATGCATATTCGGATCTTTCCTTGTTTTTTATCAATCGGGACTACACACGAGACCCACTCGGTCAACAGAACAAGGTATATGAAACCCACCTTAAGTATCTTCTCAACCTTGGCCTTGATAGTTGCCTCACTCCTAGGGTGTACCGGCTGAAGCTTTTGTCGTATATGCTTCACATTCACATAAGTCTTGATCTCATGCCGGACTATTGATGGGTAAATTCCAAGCATTTTCTCATAATACCAAGCAAACACATCATGAATTTCTTTAAAAATATCAATATAGATTTGAATTTCTTTAGGGGAGCATTCGGCTTCGACTAATAGATTCTTGATTATATTGGGATTCTTGGAGATGTTCACTAGAATAGTTTCTGAAATTATAGGCATGTTACCTTCCGAAAAAAATTGTGTTGGACCCTGATCCAAATGGATCCTAGAAAACCCTCTAACTCTTCAAACACTCGAAACTATTGCATGAGAAGAACTTTTCAAAAAGTCGGATTACACTATCAGGAGGTAAAAACATGAAGAAATCAGTGAAATAAGGCTTATCGAAGGCTTAAAGAAACTTTTCATTAGAGCCATTGGATCTGCCAGATCAACAGTCTAGATTCGATCGGAAAATTGCCATCGGCGATGGCAAGTGGAGGCAATCAGGGGCTATCACATGACAGTTGTGATAGTGATAAGTGAGGGTCAACAAGGATCATCGATCAAGCACACATATCGATGGCCCATGTTAACGCACACTATCGCAATCAGCAAACGCAAAGGAGAGATTACAATCGGCCGAGATATGTGCGATATGCAATTGTGATCGCAACATCGCATCGAAGTATTTTAGTAGAGTGGGGTTGATATAACTATGATTTGCGATAGTTAGACTTGATGATAATATAGATGATATTATATATATTTTGAGATCCGAAAAATATGGTTTTCATTTGTATTGTGCATTTTAGTTAAATAAACGAAATACAAAGGAAAAAGCACGATGCAATGAAACCAAACTCGAAAGGGTCTATTAATGTTGCTATATATGATTTAAAATTCGATAAAGCCATTTTATGGGGTTTTTTAGTGTTTAATGTATTTTTTTGTATACAAAGGAAACCAGTGGGATTTCAGGAGGAACATAGGCGGTAAGTGGTTTGGCATGGGCTCCGCCCAAGCCCGTACATTGGCTACTAGATGTCCAGGCCAAGGAGAGAGAAAACAACCCTTTTCAGACAGTTAACCTCTATACAAAAGAGCCTCCTGAAATGAACCATAGCCATTGGATCTGGATCTCCTAGGTCAATGGTGGAGATGTGATGTCAATATATAGGCAGACCCGATAGGAGTTATAACACAAATTCATAATATTTTAAATCTGATGAATAGTGATTTGGTAGATTTTCCCGTGTTTTGCAACATTTCTCTGTGTAAATATAAAATGACCAATTGTGGGATTTCAAAGGCCCGATTGCCCATTTTGTTATAGAATAGGTGGCCACCATCCCTGATAGCATTTAGCAATGATTGCTAATGCTTAGAAGCAGATCTGAGCGGGTAGAGGTTAGGAAGTTTGAGAGTTGGAGAAGGAAAAATGAATAGACAACAAAGATTGGCTTTAAAGCCATAGAAGACAGAAGATAGGGGCAGGCAGTGCTCAAACATTGCAAAGACAAAGACAGAGAGTGATAAAGGGAGTCTATGAACTCAGAGAGGCTTGAGGTGTTCAAGCAAAACTCTTATTGTTGTAACTGTTGTGTGTTGAGACTCAAATTGAGCTCATACTTTTGTAAAACTCTGTTTTTGAAGACATAATACAGATGTCATCACTGAAGGCTGGACTAGGAGACATAGCCTAGGAGTGTTGGGTGAACTCCTTATTAAACTGTGTTCTTATGTGTGTTTCTTATTATGTTCTTTAGCTACTTCATTGTCTATGTATTTCGCAATATTATCAACCCATTGCACAAAGTAACATAGGCATATCCATGCACATGAGTCTGTAATACATTAATAATTTTCTTAGATCTCATTATTAGATCAAGTGGTAATAGAGCTTTAGGTTGCTAAGGTTAGACAAGCTTGTGTTGGATTGTTGCATGCTAACTAGGTCAAAGATCAAATCAGGAGAAGGAGAACTGGTTGAAGTTAACCTAGAAATAGGAAGAGTCTATCCTAGGAGGAAAATGGTAGAATAAATTCCCTTGGAATCAGACTCTCAGTTCATGGACAGTTTCATGACCATGAGAACCATGGTAGAAGAGATGTATCAAGAATTTAAGAAAGGTCGAAGTGAAGATACTTCAACCTCCAAACAAGACAAAGGAACAGAGGAACCTGTTCTAGATGTCCATTCAGAAGGCAAAGTGAAAGGGAAAGAGCCTCCTCTATCAACACCTCCTTCTAGCCCTTTGATTAAATTAGATGTAAAATTTGATTTTCCAATATATGATGGAGAATTAAATGTAGAAAAGCTAGATAATTGGATTAGGCATATTGATGTATATTACAGGGTGCAGAACATTGATTCAAAAATGAGAAAGATTCAGCCATCCAACCTTCGCCTTGGAGGAACTGCCCTAGTGTGGTGGGAAGGCAGGACACAAGCTAATTTGAAGAAGCATGGTAAAATTCTTTCTACCTAGAGTGAATTTGTTTCTGCCATTAAAAGAAAGTTCTATCCACTAACTTATATGCTACAAGCCATTATGAGTTTGCAAACTCTTTGCCAATTAAAGGGCCAAAGTGTACAAAGCTATACCCATGAATTTAGAAAAAGAGCTTTAAGTCTAGGCATTTCTTTAGACTCACCTGAAACTTTGTTGAAGTATATAAGTGGTCTGCGTAGTTATTTGAGACACACCATTCTCATGTTTAACCCTACAAGCATAGATGAGGTATATATTTAGGCGACACATCTAGAGGCTAGAGGCAAGAATGTGAACCCAAAGATTGGGGGATCATCAAAACCTGTAAGCAAGAATAAGGAAAAGAGGAAGTAGAAATGGAAAGAGAGGAAGGCAGAAGTTGTACAGAAAGACAAACCTTCATGCACTCTCTGCAAGAAGGGTGGACACGATCATGAACATTGTTGGTCTTTGCATCCAGAGCTGAAACCCAAGAAGTTTGATGGTAAGAAGAAGAAGATTGTTACTGCTATTTAGAAAGATTTGGGGTTAGACTAAGGTGATGAAACAATAATCACAGCTACAGGTATAAAAGGAAAAAATTATGAAGCATCTACTAGTAATTCTGCACAATCTATTGATAATGAAGAAAATGAGAGGAAAAGACATGAGCTTTTTCATATTAGAGTTATTTCCAAACATCAAAAGATTGATACTTTATTTGATATTGGTTCACAAGTAAACTTGATTTCTGAAGCAATTGTAAAGAAGTTAGGACTACTAAACACACCTCAAAAGAAGTCGTATCCATTAGGTTGGGTATGTGATAAAGCAAAGCTACATGTGACTAGACAATGTAAACTTAGGTTTGCATTTGGGTCAACATTTGTAGTGAGGTTGAGTTAGATATAGTTCCCCTGGATATATGCGGTATTGCTTTAGGAAGTCATTACTTGTATGATAGAAAAGCTATTTTCTATAGAGCTGAAAATAAGTATCAACTCACAAAAGATGGAATAGAATATATTGTAAGAGCTCATCAGCTCAAAAATAACTACGGGCAAATGAAAAGAACTGTAAATTCATGCAAGCAATTTTTACTAATGGTTGTAAAGGAAAACACCCCTGATAAAACCAATGTATTTGAGGGTTGTGATGCTAAACAAAAAACTTATTTAGAAAAAGTTGTTTCAGAATATGATATCTTATTTCAAGAACCTAAAGGTCTCCCACCCAAAAGGGAAATTGTACATGATATTCATTTTGTCAAGATGCTCCATTTTCTAACATCGGAATGTACAGGTTATCCACTTTAGAGAATGCAGAGATCAAGAAGCAGGTGCAGGAGCTGCGCGAAAAAGGGTTCATAAGACCAAGCACATTACCATGTGGATCTACAATCGTATTAGTGAGAAATAAATATGGTTTGTGGAGGATGTGCATTGATTATAGAGCACTGAATAAAATAACAATCAAGAATCGTTATCCTCTTCCTTGCATTGATTATCTATTACATCAGTTGAAATAAGTTGTTTACCTTTTCAAGTTAAACTTGCATAGTGGCTACCATCAAGTTAGAGTAACAAAACAAGATGCATGGAAGACTACTTTCAAAACAAAACAAGGGTTGTATGAATGGACAGTTGTGCTTTTTGGCTTAACTAATGCTCCTGCCACTTTCATGAGAGTAATGAACGATGTACTTAGGCCTTTTATTGATAATTTTGTAATTGTATGTTTAGATGACATTCTTGTTTTCAGTAAAACATGAGAGGGACATTCGAAGCATCTAAATAAGACTCTAGAGGTTTTGAAAAAAGAAAATCTCTATGTGAAGTTATCAAAATTTTAATTTGGCAAAACATCTTTGAAGTATTTGGGTCATATTGTAGGGGATGGTGAATTGAAGATAGATCCCTCTAAGGTCGAAGTCATTGTGAACTGGCCTAAACCCAAATCTGCTACAAAAGTTAGAAGCTTCCTACGAGTAGCACAATATTGGAGAAAGTTTATCGCTAAATTTTCCTTGATTGCAACTCCCTTACATGCTTTGACAAGATTGAACAAGGTGTTTTAGTGGGGAGGCAAACAGCAGAAAGCCTTCGATGCCTTGAAAGAAAAAATTAGTACAGCACCAGTACTAGCATTACCAGATCTTCAAAGACCATTAAGATTGAACTAGATGCCAGTGACTATGCCATGGGAGAAGTGTTGATGCAACACGGTAAACCCATATGTTATCATTCTGAGACATTTAATTCTACAGTAGTTAATTATCCCACATATGATAAAGAATTATATGCATTAATACAGAGTGTAAAAAAGTGGAAACATTACCTATTGGGCAAAGAAATAGTCATACGTACTGATCATCAACCACTTCAATATTTGCACTTACAAACTAAATTGCATCAATCAAGACATTATAGGTGGATGGGATTTCTACAACAGTTTCATCCTGTCATCAGATATAATAAAGGCATAAACAATAAAGTTGCATATATGTTGTCCAACTCAATCATAAGTGCATCTACTATACTTAAGCGTAACTCAGTATTGCATGAAAGCTACATTGAACAATATGCTCAAGATGTAGATTTTAAAAATGTATATGCAACTTTTAGTCATGGAAAAGAAGTAGAAGAATTGGATTATCATGTTAAGGACCAACTCTTGTATCATTTGGGAAAGTTATGCATTCCTCAAACTAAAAGAGTTAACATAATCTGAGAAGCACACACTTCTATAATATCATGTCATTTTGGTGTAAGAAAAACAGTTGCACAGTTGCAAAGATTCTGTTATTGGCCAAGAATGCATGAAACAGTTTCTAGATATATTAAATGGTGTACCATGTGTGCTAAAAGCAAGCCTAGCAATAGAAAACTAGGCTTGTACACTCCACTTCCAGTTTGTTCTCATATTTGGGAAAGTGTTTCCATGGAATTTATTGGGGGATTGCCAAAATCTAGAAAAGGTCATGATTATTTATATGTTATTGTGGACATGTTCAACAAAATGTGTATTTTGATACCTTGTAACAAGCAGATTACAACTGAACAAATAATGAAGTTGTTCATTCAACATGTATGGGTTCATTTTGGGTTACCCACTTCCATTGTATCAGATTGAGATTCCCAATTTGTTGGGAAGTTTTGGTCAAGTCTATGGGAATTGATGGACACCAGACTGAAGAAGAGCACAGCCTTTTGTCCACAAACAGATGGCCAAATAGAGGTGGTCAACAGGACAGTGATCCAGTTGCTTAGGGGCTATTGTAGCAAGCATCCCAAGCTTTGGGATGATCATTTATGTTATCTACAACATGCTTACAACCGTGCTAAACATTCTTCTACACAAAGATCTCCTTTTGAGACTTGTTTTGGTTTTACACCAAGGTCTCCCTTGGATTTTGTCTTTAGTAAAGACATAGAAGTTGATGGACACAGTGATGTAGGCAAAGCAACCAAGTTCATTCAACAAATCCAAGAAATTCACCAGGAAGTGCAAGAACAACTAGAAAAGAGCCAAGCCAAGTACAAGGCAATGCATCATAAGCATTGAATTGAAAATAGCTTCCAAGTTGATGATCAAGTCTGGCTGTACATTAACAAAGATAGAATGGAAGGTGAAGGTAAGAAGTTGAAGCCAATAAGGTATGGTCCTTTCAAGATACTTGAGAAAATTGGTGAGAACGCTTTTCACCTTCATTTACCAGCTTACAAGCACATCTATTCAGTAGTTAATGAAGAGAACTTGAGACTATTTGAACCTTCATTTATTGAAGATCCCAAAGCGAAAAGTCAGTTGCCTTCTATTGATGATCTATTGCCTGAATATCTCAATGAGTTGCAGGAAGATACAGTTCTGGACAGAAAGGTGAGAACCGCACGTAGTGGGGATGTTGAGTACTTGAGAATTGCACTCAAGGGTTCAAAACCAAGTAGTGCAAGATGGGTAGAGATTGGGCAAGTGAGGAAGTTGTATCCTCACTTAGTTGATGCTTTAAAAAAACAACTTTTGGTGGTCCAAAATCTTTTTTAGTGGGAAGACGTGATCCAAATGGATCCTAGAAAACCCTATAAGTCTTCAAATACTCAAAACTATCGCATGAGAATAACTTTTCAAATAGTCGGATTACTCTATCGGGAGGCAAAAACATGAAGAAATCAGTGAAATAAGGCTTATTGGAGGCTTAAAGAAACTTTGCATCAGAGCCATCGGATCTACCCGATCAATGGTCTAGATCCGATCAACAAATCCTAATCAGCGATGGCAAGCAGAGGCATTCGGGGGCTATCACATGACAATTGCAATTATGATCAGTGTAGGCCAACGAGGACCATCACTCAAGTGTGCACATCGACGGCCCATGTTAACGCGTGATATCGCAATCAACAAACATAGAGGAGCAATTACAATCGGCCCGGGATATGTGTGATATGCGATTGTGATCGTAACATCGCATCGGAGTATTTCAGTAGAGCAATGTTGATATAACTATGATTCACGATAGCTAGACCCCATGAAAATATAGATGATATTATCTTTATTTTGAGATCTGGAAAATAGGGTTTTCCTTTGTATTGTGCATTTTCGTTAAATAAACGAAACACAAAGGAAAAAGTGATGTGATGTAACCAAACCCGAAAGGGTTTATTAATGCTATTATATATGATTTCAAGTTCGATAAAGCCATTTTGTAGGATTTTCCAATGTTTAATATATTGTTTTGTATACAAAGGAAACCAGTGGGATTTCGGGATGAACATAGGTGGTAAGTGGTTTGGGTTGGGCTTCGCCCAAGCCCGTACATTGGCTACCACATGTCCATGCCAAGGAGAGAGGAAACCACCCTTTTCAGATAGTTAACCTCCATACAGAAGAGCTGCCCAAAATGAACCATAGCCATTAGATCTAGATCTCCCATATCAATCGTGGAGATGTGATGTCGATATACAGGTGAACCTGATAGGAGTTATAAGGAGGATTTATATTTCAAATCCGATGAATAGTGATTTGGCGGATTTTCTCGTGTTTTGCAATGTTTCTCTGTTTAAACAGAAAACGACCAATTTTGGGATTTCAATGACCCGACAACCCATTATGTTACAAAACAAGTGGCCACCATCCCTGATAGCATTTAGAAATGATTGCTAACACTCAGAAGGGGATTTGAGCAGATAGAGGTCGAGAAGCTGGGGAGCTCGAGAAGGCAAAACAAACAGACAACATAGGTTGGCTTTAAAGCCACATAAGATAGAAGATAGGGGCATGCAGTGCCGAGACAGAGCAAAGACAGAGATAGAGAGTGATAGAGGGAGTTTGTATACACAGAGAGGCTTGAGGGGTTTAAGCAAAACTCTTGTTGTTGTAACTGTTGTGTATTGAGACTCAAATTGAGCTCATACTTTTGTAGAACTCTATTTTTGAAGACATAATAGAGAGGTCAGCACTGAAGGCTAGACCAGGAGATGTAGTCCAGGAGTGTGGGGTGAACTCCTTATTAAGCTGTGTGTTTATGTGTGTTATCTATTATGTTCTTTAACAACTTCATTGTCTATGCATTTCGCAATCTTATCGATCCACTGCACAAAGTATCATAGGCATATCCATGCACATGAGTCTTTAATGCCTTAATAATTGTCTTAGATCTCATTATTAGATCAGACCCAAAGGGTTTAAATTTCTTTGAAAAATGCCAGTTGATGAAGGACTAGAAAAACTTGATTCTACTTCACGCAAGTCTTGGAGAAAATATGACCGATGATGTAAATCATCCTACGGTCTTGTTATAATCGTCACTACTTCTAGGATTGCTTCCTCAGATGGTAAGACAGTGTCAAAGTAGTCCATAGAAAAAGTAGAGTCAAGAGTCCAAGTCGGAGCCACATCTCTATCCAAATCCTCTGGTGAAATAGGAGAAGGATCAAAATATGTAGTGTTAACTATTAATTGATAAGAAACGTCAGCTGCAGACATTGGAGACGCCATTCCAACAACTTTCCCTACTTCTAATGTGGTGGTAGAAGAGAGTAAGGGCCCAAGATCTGAAAAATAATGAAATCTGAAGAAATCTCCTCGAGAAGTGGTCTTGGATAATGAAATTGAATTTATTAGAGAAATAAGCGAAGGAAGATCGAAAGTACCCATCAATGAGGAATGCATTCTAACTCCTAAATTCTCAACAGGTTGCTTTGGATTATTCACCAAGGGAATGAAGGTATTAGAGGATGCATTGGATTCTTTTAGAAAATACTCCATCTCATCAAAAGTAACAGTTCTCCCTTCACGGGGGAAAATACGATGTGAAAAAATAATGATACAATGGCATCCATTTCATAAATCCAATTTCTTCCCAATAGAATATTATAGTCCAAATTGGCTTCAACTATTTCCATCTTGCTATTGGCTACCTTGCCCCCAACATAGATGGTAAAGGTTGGAATAATTCCATGCAACCTATGAGATTGACCATCAAATGCAATCAAAAGAGTAGGTGAAGGAACAACTTGAGGAGATCTAATATCTTTCAAGCATGTAATAGACATGACACAAGTGGAAGTTCCCTCATCAACTATAGTTCGAAATATATGGATCTTTCAATAGGTAGATTTAATTTGGAAATCCATGTGATGAGCTAGTCTCTTATTAATATTTGACATGGAAAATGTAACAATAAGATATTTTTTAAGATCTATGGCCTTGATCCCAGTGAGAAGTGAACTCCTTCATGATTAACATGACTTGAGTACCTCTAACGCAGACATCACACAAGGGATTTGAGCTAGATCTTCAATAATGGAGTATTTCTAGGCATACTTGGCATAAGGGTTAATCGTCTAACCTTTTACAAAGCCCTTTGGCATCCGATGTATAGACTCAACTACAGGCCTCTCAATATGGAGTGGCTCTGGAACATTAGGAGCAGTATTAGTTGCAAAGTATTGTAGTTCACCATAATCTTGTGATATTGTAGCAACATTGACATGAGAACTCATCATATATACATTTGATGGATTTTCCCCTTCCTAGTGTCCCCTTGTGCGGTTTCCAGTATTAGCATTCACACTAACAAACATTTTTTTCCCTTGGGGAAGGGTTAGTTAGAAATTCTTGGGAGCTAAAATAACCCTGTTGTACTAACAAGTGTTGATCATCCTGAATCTTAGGGAAAAGATTAGTTAAATGGCATGGGTTGCACAATTCGTACGGACAATTAACTTTCTTTTTGAACTCCTTTTTACTCTCCCTGTTATTATTACTAGGTTTGTTTGCATTACCCTTCCCATCCTTACCTTTCTTCTTACCTCATCCCTTTTTCTTCCCAACATATTTTTTATTTCCTTTGGGGTTAGAAGATTTGACAATGCTAATAGATGAAGGTTAAGAAGGCATAGGCACTGACAGTGATGCGTGAATCGAAGAAGTAGTTTGTAAAGACAATTGTTGTAACTGACTTAGTAGGTTAGGCATGCTACTATTAATCGATCCAATAATCACATTGGCATGGACACCTGGCTTCGATTTGGCTAAATTGATCTTGGATCAAGGAGAATCAGGAAAAATATTTTCGAGAATCCTAAACTAAGAATATATGAGTTCTAATTGTTGGGCTCTAAATATAGTTTGTTCTTCTATGAATACTCTGGAGAGCAATACATAGTTACAAATTTTTGGCTCTAAAGACTTTCAAAACTATTCAAGAAGGAATTCATTAGGAATAAAGGCTTTGATGAGCCTCTTACTTCTCTGCCATTCCTGAATATGGTCAGAAACGTGAGTTGCCTTATCTTGTTGGAAACTAGCCAATATCTCAGTTCCAACATCATATCAAATGAGAAACTAAAAATGGCTCAAACAATTAGTAGCTAATTTGCCAAAAGAAGCACAGGTACCCCCATTAAGCTCTATATACCATTTCACAACATTTCTAGGTAAGGTGAGCTGAAACACTCTCAACTTGATTGAAGCATCAATTAGGGAGTTAGATGAACACCATAAATGGAATGTTATTATATGGTCTTTTGAATCCTCCCTAGAATTCCCTTCAAATTTTGGAATATCTGATGGAAGTTTGGTGGGAATCGGAGGCCACGATGGATTATATCGAATGGGATCGTTCATCAATTTTGAGAGATCTAGAAAATTTAGGGTTGCTAGGAATGGTAAGCAGAGAGAAGCTTGAGAATTCCACCCAATATGAGATGGATTCCAATTATTTTGAAAAGAATATCCTAGATTTGTAGAGGCACCAATTTGCCAAAGATTGCTCATAGAAGAAACCTAACCATAAGGAAAACCTTGTGGTCCAGAAAAATTTAGAGTTTGATCAACTCCTACTGAAAAGTTACCATAACGAGGAATGTTCCCCCCAAGTAGGTATTAAAAGGAGATAAGAGTCCTTAGTAAGGGTTCCATGCATTAGTGAAGCGAGAAAAATCCTAAAAGGAACTTATAGAGGAGTAAGGCATGTTCACCTATTGAACAAAAAAAATTGGTTCCTGATCCTTAAACCACTAAAAGCAGGGTTAGTCCACCCTTGAAAAGGATTGTAACTTTTTCCTTCAGTGAAAAAAAGAAAGAGATCCTAAAGAAGTGTTAGAATGAGTTATGTGACCACTTCCAAAAGGAAAACCCTGCAAAGAGGCTAAACCACTAGCCATAAGAGTCATAGTTGTGGCAAAACTAGATGGTATGGATAGAGGAACTAAGGAAATTTCACTAGAAGGCATCCCAAAGGGGAAGAAACTTTTGTGGGAAGAAAAATCTTGAGCTCTCCCACTCCAAGATGGAATGGAGGTAATGCCAAATATTGTAGTACTAGCAGTGATAGTAGATATAACAATAATACCTCCTTTGAACTAAAAGAGCAGAACTCATAGCTAGATTTGTGCTCCTAGCAGTGGCCATCGAAGGAATAGGATGATAAAAACTAGTGCTTGTCGGCCTATGAGTCGGGATCCCAATGTATAATAGGACATCTGGATAATTAGGAGGAAGAGGTGAAGGAGTCATAGGGGACTCAAGAATCTCTTCAACCTCAACTTCATCTTCCGGCTAGAAGAGAACCCTGGAAAGCACAGGGGTATCCCATTTTATAATAACTTGCACTAGGTCTACCCTGTGAAACTATATCCTGACTCAGAGGATCAATCTCTGATGCATTCACTTCTACTTATTGAAAATCACGAGAAAAAATTCTCCTATGCCTTCTAGAAGAAGGCTCGGCCCTTGTAGGTGAGAGCCGAAGCTGCCTAGACTGACGAACTGGTTGATCAGCCACTTTTAATTATTATGAGAAGTCATAAAGACTCAAAACAAATTATAAAGATATAGAAATATATGAGAAAACAACACTCACTAAAATGTCCCTAAGATACAATCAATTGAGCTACTTTCTGGTATTTCCACTCTGAGTGATTAGGACTAGACACCAAAATACAAGAAAGTAAAATAAAAGACCTTTGAAAGATAGTTTGGGATAATTACAGCCCAGGCCTACCAATGAAGGTAACAGAAACAGTTACGTTTACCTACAATCAAAAGCCTTTATCAGTGCAAGTACCCAAGCTTTGCAAAGGCACCCTCTAGAAGTACCAATGAGAGTGATACAACGTCTGCCTCAGGTACCACAGGTATTCCCCCTACCATCACCTATGTGTTCCCTAGGGAAGGAAACTAAGGCCACCAGTTCATATCAACAATCTGGCGGAACAGTATTTGGTCAAGATCCAACAAGTCGGAGAGGGGGTATCTCTCTTTCTTGTCTTATCTAGCCATCGTGCTTAACTCCCAGAAGAGAAGAGATTTCCCAGACAACTTTAGGACACTTTATTTCACTATTTTAATCAACTTCTATGTTTAGATTCAAAGTGGCATTGGAGAGTTAACTCTCCACTCGCCTATTCCAAGGCCCTAATATGACCTAGACTAGTTGATATTACTAGGACAAATAAAAAATTCTACTTCATTTTAAATTTAGCACTTGATTAGTGGCTTTTCCTAGGTCAGGGGTAAAATGGAAGTGCAAATTTATGATGTTATGGATGCAAAATAAATCATTAGAAGACATGGCTACATGAACATGCAACTTATTTTTTTCTTCGATGAAAGATATTTATACAAGATTCTATGAACAAACTATGAAAGAAAATATTTATTTTCTTTTTCAAAACACATCACACACTCAAAATCTACAAAAAGACTAAAATTTCTTACAGTGCAACTATCCTAATGTAAACTAAATTCTTAACGCAAGGTTCTAAGGACTACTTTCAAAACAAGAAAATGTGTTTCTCAGAACGATCAGGAGGCCAAACTTGACAAAAGGAAGGACAAACTCAATCACAAACTCTTCGCAAAATCAAGTGAACTAAACCTAATGAAAAGACTTCACACTTTCTAAAAATGATAAGAAGACCAAAAAAAAACCAAAAAGGAAAAAGAAAGGCACCAAAACAATGTTTTCATCTTTTCCTTTCTAAGGACATAAAGACTTTTCGAGAAAACAAAAATAAAGGCTTTGAGATGAAATTTAAGCACGAAGGACCTCAAATTTCAAAAGCCAAAGAAATCATAAGCATGATAAGACTTAAAGTTAAAAGAGGATATAAAATCAAATAAAATGATCTAAATAAGAGCATACAATCTCCAACAAACAATAAATAATTCAAGAATACCAAGAAAATGTTCCAAGTTTGCAAGAAAAACTTTCTCAAAAAACCAAAAAACACCAACTTTTCAGAAAGAACGGAAAAGCATTGTAAAGGCTGAGTTATAAATGAATTGAAACCAATTCTCTATTCCAAAGAATCATAACAGCCAAGAAACTCACCGAGAAGCCTTGAACCCAAACATAGAAACCAACACTTTACCAAAAACCAAACCCTAGGTTGGTCAGGTCTTTCCACAAAGAGAGACAGGAAACTGAAAATCTACGAGAAGCACGAGTTTCCCAAACAATCAATGACTAAACAGAAGTAAGAAAAATTAGGAAACACCCTTTACTGGACTCAATATTTGAAAAATTTATTCAAAACCAAGCATACGTGACTTTGCAGTGACAGACCCGCGTGCATATGCGACTATTCTCAAGGAAACAAACGTATAGGTGTGTTTCTTTGGACAAAAGTGTGTGTATACGCCACTGTGTAAACTAAAACTTGCATATGTAAAATTCAGTAAATAAAAACAAAATATTCAGGTTTGATGCAGAAGATCAGACTTTTGCCCATTTTGAATACAAGTCAAAGATACTAGAAAAACAACTAACCAAATAAGAAGGCCCAAATCAAGAAAGAAACAACCTAAACTAGGAAATGATCTAAGTATTCCCCAGTGGAGTCACCAATTCTGTTATGGGAATAATACACATAGGTTATGTGTTGAGCACCCTAATAGAGTGAAGAGTATACATCAACAAGAAGCAAACAAAACAATAGTCTTAACGCTTAAACTACTAAAGTAGGAAGAAGAGATATTACCTGAAGGTCCTATGTTTGAGGTCATTCACGTAGGGTCCAAACGCTCTTCTTCCTCCAATGCTTCAAAACCTACAACTCATTCAACAAAATAACATATACTAGAAATAGTCCAACGCATGTTCATGATATAGATGTTAGATCATATAAGTGCATAAGTATACAACATTAAATCATATTAAGTTAGATGAAAACATGAATTAAAGCATTAAGATCATAACATTAGGAATAAGACATAGCTTCTTTATTGATGACTACAAAAGAATGTGGAAGAATAGAACCTGATTCGTCCACGGTTCCAAGCAAAACCTTCCTCCGGATCTGTCCAGCCCAAACCTCAACAATCCTCTTTCAAACGCATACACATGGATGCCATATAAAGGAGATGGACATCTCAGTGAGGAAACAAAGGTTGATCAGGGACAAATTGAATATAATATTAGTATCCTATCTTTCTCTCCTCCTAGGCCTTCCCCATGAGGTGTATGTATATCATCTCAAAACAATTTTTTCAGTTGGGATACAGTTAGGCCATGGGCTCCTGTAGGTAGGCTTCCAGTGTAACCCATAAACCCCACCAAAAAAAATAGGGATTTTATATTTTTTCATATTTTAAATCATGTACACGGGTTGGTTATAGTTGAACCTGCATGTGCATGCAGTTTTTTGAAGGGAAGAGTCACATAAGGAATATAAAATATTTTTTTTAATAATTGGACCAACTCTAAAGGGAAAGGGATTCCCAAGGCCACAACTTAGAGAATCAAGTATATAAAGGTGGTAAATAATGCTATAACACACATTCAAGAGCCAAATTTCAAAGTCCAATAGATGAGAGACTTACCCATAAGATGACACACTTTTGACAAAGAGTGGTAAACTATCCTTGTGCTCAAAAAGTGTGTAGATCTCTGATGGGTGAAACAAGTGTGGAATGATATTATGGGTGATCCCTTTATATAGGAAAAGAACAGATGTGATAATGTTAGGTTTCAAAAGTGCACCTACAAATGTCCCAAATCAAGAGAGTGTGATGACTACCACTAGAGAGTGTGATAACAATACCTCAAGGAAGTGTGCTTTACCTGTGTTTAGAAAGCATGTTCTACCTATCTCTAGAAGATTTACTAGGCCATATATAGAAGGTGCGATGGAATTATTTCTAAGAAGTGTGGTAGGCATGTTGAAATTATGTGCGCCATGAAGGAAAGTTTCCTCAAGGACGTGTGGAGTCAAGGTGCACTAACACTTTAAAATTTTTGTGACATGACTTCAGAACATAGGGAAATGTAACGTAGCATGAAATTAATTTGCTAACTCACAACAAAATATTACATGATCATTAAAAGGCTCCAAAACATAAATTAAGGAGAAAACTTGGAGGGTGTTGTGGTAGTTAGAACACTTGGTAATTCACTCGTGGATCCTCACATTGTCTATTTAGGTCTAACTTTTCATGTGAAGTCTGGAATTTGGGAAGTATTGATTCATCCTATAGATGACCCTAGCTTCTTTGCTTAGCCTTGTTATAGATGTTGTCCCTCCTCTTCCTCTTGTCAGCTTAACACACTTCATAAAACTAGTTAAACCTCAATTGTTTTTATCAGGGAGAAGGATGATATGAGTTTCTAGAGTGTAATATGTTTATATTTTTATTTTTATATTTGGTGTTTCATCACTACTAGAAAGCATGTTCAATACCTTGACAAAGTCACTTCAAGGAATCAAAAACACTGCTTCACACCCCATAGACCTCTTAAATATAATGGCAAAGTCACTTGCCTCACTTCTTTGCACAACAAAAAATTATATTCTTTCATTCTTAATTTGTTTTTTCATATTGTGCACATTGAAATTTTAAGTGCATTTATTTCTCCAGGGGTGTAACAGGGATCCCGAATTATTTTACGAGTAAGAGAGGTTGTTCCTTGTTTTAGAAAGACTCTTGTATATACCTCTGAAATTAGTTTTCTTTCTTGCTTTTTTTCTTTCCCTTCTCTAACTAGCTGAGTTGACATGTTATGAACCAATCAATAAAAATTTGATTCAAAGAACAACTATCCTAAAATAGATACACACGTCATAAATTTACTTAAGCTTTTGTTTGAAATGAGTAGTATTTTTTGTCTAGACATCACCTCCCTTTGAAGATACTTAGACCCCAACCAAGAAGGAGATCAAAAGTTAACCAATCCTTGTTAGTCATCACAATGAACTTCTTAAATTTTTTCCACATTATATTAGAGCCAAACAAGTCAATTTTCACACACGATCTTGTTTATTTACAATGACCTAAAAACAAAACATATGCAATGAAATAAATAAAACAAGGAAACAAAGTAATATGCATAGACATGTAAAGGGCTTGTGGAGGAAAAAGATAAAATGATAAGGAGGATGCATAATTCAAGTAGATGAATGTTGGATGTAATACAATCCAAGGGAAGAAAATAAAGGTAAATTTTATGTAATATGCAAGTGAGAACTTGGAAATCCTATGTAAAAAATTCCAAAATGTTATGTAAAGCACACACTGGTATGTACATGAGAAATAACAATGCAAAATTATTCTAATAAGAAAAAAATCCTAAATCCTAACATAATTGGGGAAAAGTTAAGAATTAAGTGAAATCAAACTTCCAATCCAGCCATAAGGTCTGCCTCTGGCTTACAAGTAGAAAAACGTCAACAATTAGTAATAGTATAGAACAATGTGCAAAAAAATACCTACCTAAATCACTTGCACATAGAGATGAAGATCATGTCTGTAGGCAGAAAAGTGTTCTATAAAATATTGTTCTATCCAAGAAGAAATCCTACCTCGATGGACAAAATGATGAATATGAATACCTTGAAGCAATTTTTAAAATATACATTCATCCATGGTTTTACTTGGAGCGGGTACAAGATAAGATTGAAACCTATTACTAACAAAAAATCTTGCTAGATAAGATGCCTCTTGCTAATCAGAGATTTGATATTCATATTTGAAACAACAAATTTGAAAATCCTAAAATTATTACAAAGATGAACTTTCAATAAACATATTCACATTATTGAGAGAATCTTGCAAGAGAAACATAACCTAATATTGTTCAAAAACTTTATCAAGCTCGTGAGGACGTGACATAAACATTAACAAAAGTTGAAGTGCCTCAACTTCTAGACAAGTATATGAATGGTGAGATGGTAAAATGTAAAAACCTAGTGGCTTGCTGATATCAACAAATGTAAGAAAACAATTGTCATCAAATATACTAGTGGGAAAATGATTAACTAAAAGACAGTTGTTAAATATAGTATTACAGTCAAATCAGTTAATTAACACATAAGATCCTCCATTATTCAAAGATACAGATGGGTCAATTTGAGAGATATAATAGATTATTTACATGGTAAAATATTCCTCTTCACATGGCTAAAATAAAAAATCAGTGGAAAAAAGAGATAAGAATCCATAGGGTTCTTCCTCAAAATATAACAAGTCGTCACCTTGAAATTGGTTACAAACTAGACTGCCAACATGCAAATTTTAGGAATTTGAAACAGTTTTTGATATATTTGGCCTAGAAAACAAGTCAAGATTTATGAGAACATGTTTACAAGATATTAAAATATTCTCTGAGAGAAACAATTATCATTTCAAATTCAATATTCGTATAAGCTTTGGAGATTAATGTGTAAGCATGAAGGTTTTTCTCCACCAAATGACTCAAGCATTTAAAAATACTCAAGATTATAGATTTTGCCAAAATGAAAAATGAATAGCTTCATAAAAGAAACAAGGGAGAAGAGAAGTTGATTATTTGTGGAGGAGTTTAGCAGGAAGAAATATTTCATCCAATCATGATCTCTATCGTGATAATTAGAATAGAAGGTTTCAAAGCTAGGTACATCAATGAAAGATATGTACTCCACTCCTGGATTTAATACAAGAGTTTTTCATGAAGATGAATTAATCAAATGAGAACCTTATATCCAATCATAAACCCAATCTTGAGGATTAAGAAAATTAACTTTAAAACTTTAAATATCTTTCAAGAACAAGGATACGTCGAGTGAGCTAATGTTGAGAAAAGAATTACAAGGGAAAATTTGGATCTGACCTAGTTTGGGGATCTCACCAAGATCATGAGAACTTGACTGAACCATCTACAAGAGTTGAAGTGTATTGACTCCCTCACAAGTTCTTGAATGTTAAAATGTTGGTTGATTAAATTTTAATGGTATGGTTAGATAAAAACCTTCTTGCGAACAATTGTCATTAGTTATTTCAACTGGATCATTATTAATCATGTGTTAGCTGTTGGAAGAAACATTTTCATCAAATATTTCAACATCATCAAATATATTACTCAAATCATAAAATTCCTTAGGGTTCATAACCAAACATGTTAGATTGAATGGGTTTCATGAACAACCTGAATAAATGAATTAAACCCATCTAAAACTAGAAATTGAAAACTATGATAAAGATGTTCAATAATTACATTGTTTTTATCTTCACCATGGGTGATCTTATCACCTTTTTCAACTTTGAATCTAATACATCAAATTATGAATTTTAAGAGAATGGAGAATTTTCATCACCAATTGACTCACTACATGTGACAAGACACAATCGATAGTGGGCTAAGGGAGATACTTCTATGAGAAATTCTTCCATGATCATATCTAATTCTAGATCTAGGCCTTACAAATCCAAATCTTCTTGAAAAATCAAGAGATCGACATATGTACCTTGAAAGTCATCACCATCTATAGTAATGGTGACATTGTGATTAAAATAATGGTTACCCAATCTTACATCTTGGTTAATATATTTTATTATGAAACCAACTCACAACAAGATATAAAATATAGATCAACGACTTAAAAATCAGCCTCTTCGAGGGGGCAACCTCCTTAACATTACACAAAATAACAATTATTGGATGATACAAATGACAAGACCTCCCTTCTAAGGGTCCATAAAGTAATCATAGCAGACATAACAATAATAATGTAAGGGCACAACAATAATAATAGTGGCCTTCTATGGGGCACAATAATAACAATATGGGGACTACATGGGCACAACAATATAATAAGGGGGTTGCACTAATAACAGTTAGGGGTCACACTACTAGTATAGGGACCTAACATGCCCTCCCCTTCAAAATGTGTTTTCCTTAATGCTTGAGTAGTTCTGGATGCTTCTGTATAAAATTCTTTTCCTCCCATGTGGAATATTCATTGGATAAGTTCTTCCACTTGATGAGATACTGTGAAATTAATCGATCTCATAGTTGTTAGGTTCTTGTTTCTGTGACTGCTTCAGGTTCCACTATGATTTTTCCTTCCTCGTCAAGTTCTGGTAATATTGTTTAAACTAGGAGCTTGTCACTTATAAACTTATTTAATCATGAAACATGGCAAACTAGGGGCACTTGGCAAGATACAGGAAGCTCTAATTTGTATGCCATAGTACCAATCTGTTGCAACGCCTTGTAAGGACCATAGTACTTGGGTGATAATTTATTATCCTTCTTAGCTTGTTGAAGGGCCTTCATAACAATAATATGAGGCAACCAAGGCCTTCATAACAATAATATTGTAGGGTCACAACAATAATAGTAGTGGGCTTCTATGGCACACAATAATAACAATATGGGGACTACATTGGCACAACAATATAATAAGGGGGTTGCACTAATAACAATAAGGGTTTACACTAGTAGAATAGGCACCTAACATATTTGATATCACTTGACTGACTAATGAGATCATGAGATTGTTGATTAGCCTAAGATATATCAAGATCATCTTGACATGGTGGAATTTGAAACGGGGAAGAGAGACTAAAAGTGACTTCATCTTTTTCTTCTCTACCTATGACATGTGACCACCATATACTTAATCACCATTTCAATGAGCCAATTTAAAATCAAGAGTGTCTGAAGGAAATATTGGTGGAGCGAATTTATTAAGTGAATCAAGGTATAAAGGGCCATGAGGTGTAAATGGTATAGGATGAATGGTGTCCCTTGAAGAAGAGATGCTTTCGACCAAATCAAATTCAAGATTTAGATTATACACATTAATGTCATCTTCAGGAATCAAGGGATGAGTCTTCATACTACGCTCCATGAAATTATTGAAACATTCAAAATCTTTATGGATAAGATCTTGCTCATGGAAAGAAAATGAAGGTTGAAGAATCAAATCAACAACTTTATTTTCAAATTTCCTAATGCCAACATCAGCACATGGGACCCCTTTTTTGTAATGAAAAAGGAGGAGGAACATAAGCATAACGAGTAGCAGATTGTTCCTTCAAGGTTTGAGGTACTCATGATGATCTAAAAATGGGGCACCTAGGCTTCTTTCCTAACTTACAAGAACCTTACCACTTCCAAAGCTTAAATATTCCCAAGCCTTTATGTTTAACTAATGCGGAATTAAATGTGTGCTTGAAAATAAGGTGTATGCTTTTGGTTGTTTTAAACTATTTATGTGTTGTAAATTGATTTTCTTAAACTACTATAAAACATATAATAGTGAAACAATGCAGAAAATGAGCATCACACAAAAGAAAACAAGTTTAATATGGAGTTCACCCGAAGCTCTTGGGCTACATCTGCTTGAGCTCTATTCAACTCGACTAGGCTCTCTGGGATTATGGTTGAAGTTATTTTACAATCTCCACGCTCAACTCCACTGGTTTACACAGAACACAATGGGTTCAGAACTCCATCTTATCCCTGGCTCTGAAGCATTTCGGCTTTCTGGCTTTGGCTCTCGCTCTGGCTCCTGACTCTGGCTCTCGCTCTGGCTTTGGCTCTAGCTCTTGGCTCTAGCTCATGGCTTTGGCTCTTGGCTCTAGCTATGGATCGGGGCTCTGGCTCTTGGCTGTAGCTCTAGCTCTGGCTCTGGCTCTGGCTCTTCGGCTCTAGCTCTCGCTCTTCGGCTTTGGCTTTGGCTTTTTGCAACTTTCAACTCTCTAGCTTTTCACTTGATCTCCAAGTGACCCCAAAGACTCCCTCAGCTGCTCTGTACATTAGCTTTTTGCTCTCCTACTTCTACCTCCTTTCAATTGATCTCTCTGCCTCCTTTGAGGTATTTTTGCAGCTTTTCAGCTACCTCAATCGTTTCTCCACGATTCAATATCCCTCTATGGCTCTGTGGCTTCTCTGCTCCTTATCAGTTAGACTGGCCATCTGGCTCTGCATCTCTACGACTTAAAAATGCATCATTTCCTGTAAAAGCACTTGCTTGCAGCGTGGCATGATGATCATGAGTAGTTACAAAGGTTTTAGTGCCTTTTCTTAGGCAAAAACCCAAAAATTGAGAAAATCCCATTACATAGAGAATGTTTGCAAAATACACAATCGGGCATGATTTTCAGACTTGAAGTCCCATTCAATTACCCCTATTATCCCTATCGAGTCTGCCATTGGGCGTTTTATCACATCGCATTAATGTATTGGGAAAGATCCCAAATACACAGGAAAACATTCAAAAACCCAACAAAATCCTTTTTATCAGACTTCAAATTATATCGAAATTGCCCTATAATCACATCGGGTCAACTTTTGGCCACTGTCACAAGCCCCCACCATCGATCTACGACATCCCCGATCCAATGGTCAGTATGTGATTTCGGGTAGCCTAAGGTTACGGAGGTTACCAGCCCGAAAAGGTGGTTTTCCTCTCTCCTCCGTCATCCACGTGTCGACCAATGTATGGGATCGAGTGGAGCCAACCCAATACCACTTTCCGCCTAAGGTCCACCCGAAATCCTAACTTTATGGAACTCAAATTTTATGAAATGCAACTATAATTCCCCTTCAGGTTTGGCTTTATCACTTTCAGGTGTTTTCCTTTGTATTTCGGTTTTATAGTGGAAATTGCTAATACACAGAAAATCTAAATTCTTGGATTTCAAATTTAATGAAATCAGGCTTTTAAATCCCATCATGTATGGCCTTTATCGCTTATCACAATCGCAACTTGTATAGGCCTGCTATTAGGGATCGCCCATCACCAATCACCGATTTAATCCTAGCCGTCCATTCCTTGCTCGATCTGACGACTAAGATTGCACATCGCGATAAATATAGCATATCGTATTTGGAACAGCTTGGGGGTTCTGTCCATCGCAAATGCCGATCCACCGATCTGATCATCAGCAATTGGCATATCACATAATATCAATCGCCAAGTCTGGGGTCTGGTGCATTTTAGTTTATGTTAGATCATTCTTCTTTTCCTGAAGATAATAGCGAATCATCAAATTTATGTTTGCTGATAGAAGCGCAGGTTCAGTTTTTCTCGTTCTTATTCTTAACTGTAGTATTTTTAAGGCCTTATTCTAGTAAGAAAAGATAAATTTCCTCTGTAGGCAAAAGAGGTTCAAAAAGATTCAGAAAAAGGATGAAGGGATATGTTCATATCTTTCAAAAGCATCTCTCATAAAAAGTCAATTGCAAGATCTAGGAGAAATGGTACCTAATAACGAAATGATATTTGTTATTCTAAATGCATTCATTGATGAACAACGTAACCTTATATCTACTAAGGAAGAGGAAATTGTCCCATTCATCAAATTATGGTCTCTCTGGAAGGCAGAAGAAGACAGGTTAAAGGAAGAAAGTGACAAAAGATCAGATAGAAGGAATCAATTAGTGACAAGAAGAAAAGGGAAATTTGGAAAGTTTGGTCCTCCAAAGAAAAATAAGAACATGGCTAAGGAAACATGTTATGGTTGTCATGAACTTGGGCATTATAGAAGATATTGTCCTAAACATAATAAGGATGAGGGATAGGGAAGAAGTCCATATTACTGAGGAAGTGAAAGAACCTAAGATAAAGAAGCTTAATGCCTCCGATCTGATACATCAAATCGATCAATTGGGGGTCTCCCGCCTTCGGCCTAAGTCCTTCCCTTTTGCATTTTTCCAATTCGATTTCCCATATAAGGCCTTTTGGGCCATTTTTAAGATATTTTTCCTCTTTTTCCAAAGAACAAAGGGAAATTTCTTTCTTTTATAACTTCTGTACCCTAAGTCCATTTTTTCCCATTCAAGCTGCGGTAGATTCAGAATGAAAGATCTCTGCCATGGGGCTATTTCCAGGAAGTTCCTTGGACTTTCATTTTCCTCTATGAGGAACACTTAGACTTAGGAGTCTATCCAAATCCATTTTAGATCACATGACAAGAAAAGTTGGAAAGATTGAATTTGTGATAAAATTTGTTTGATTTTTTATTTGAATATTAATGTTATTATAATATAACTTATAACCAATAGGTGATTCATTTTCAAATTGTTTCGAATAGATTTGAACCAATCATTGTAAATTTTCATCGAAGAAATCCCAATCCACATATCCTTTAGGAAACTCATAGCAAAGATGAACAAATTTCTTAGAAAAATCCTCTAATGATTCATTGGGTTTTATTCTAAGATGATTAATCCTTTTACACACATATTTATAATCATACCTATCAAAATCTTGATGAATCTCCTTGATGAGTTTCTCGAATAAATGGATAGAAGAAGATGGTAGAGTATTGCACCATTCCTAAATGTAACCTTCAAGCGTGAGGGTGAATGACCTACAAGCGACATCTTCACAATTCACATCTTTAGAATCATAAAATTTAGTAAAGTAAAGCATATGTTCAAGTATGGATGTTTCACCCTTTCCATTAAACTTAAACTAAGACAAGTTATGAATTATTTCCATAGGGAATTAAAAGGATAAAGTCCTTTGAAAAAACATCCGCAGATAAATCTTTAGGGAGGATCCACTTCGAAATGAAAAATTCAAACTAGGCTCCATGAGCTCAACTTGTCATCTTGCCATCCTTCTAGCGCCAAAATGTTGAAGGTGCTAGAAATTCAGCAAACACAAGGGGATCTCCCTTGTATAAAGTGCCAGTTAAACTCTATAATCTGGATTATCCATAGTATTATGTTCATTATGTCAACGTTTCGAACCCCAAGGGGGGTCTATCATCAGGACCGAAAATGCTAGATTAAGAATGATAGATTGAGAGAAGAATCTTCTAACCATAATATATATAAAAACCTAAAGAATAATAAATTTTAGTAGAAGACAACCAATTCAAATAGTAACCTACATATATGAATTATTCATTTTTTATTATTATTTTAGTTTTAATTATTCTAATTAATTTACTTTTACTTTTATTTTAATTTTTAATATTAATTGATTTTTATTAACTAATTAGTGTATAAATAATAAACCAATTAATCTAATGAAATAATTAATAAATAAAATAATTGTAATAAGTTTATTTTACATAATGTAATATGGTTAGTTTCAAACTAATTTTTATTTATTATTATAACTAGTTTTTTATTTTACTTAGTATTTTATTTTAATTTTAGTTAGTATTTAATTTTAATTTTAATAGATCATCAACAACTCAAGGGTGTGTATAAGATTGATTGCTCATGTGGCAAGAGTTATATTGGGGAAATAAGATGATCTTTGAAAACAAGACTTAAAGAGCATGGAGCTGATATTAAGAATGGGAAATCTTGTACATCAGTGCTTGCAGAACACTCATCCAAAAACAAACATCATGTATATTTAGAGGATGCCAGAATTATTGCAAGAGAGGATCATTATTAAAATAGGAAAATCAAAGGGGCTATTGAAATTATGAAATTTCCTCAGAATCTCAACAGGGACAATGGAAATGAGATTAGTGGAAACTGGCTCACCCTGATTAGACACATAAATCCCTCCAGATCTTTTGAGGTGTAGTATCACTGGTTTCTTCCTCCTTGTTTCTTAATTAATAACTGTCTTAATTAATAGTTGTTTTAGTGATATTATTTTTAGGAATTAATAATTATTTATTTGACATAATAACCATTTATCTTAAAATAAATAAATAAATGATTATTATTAACAATAACGAATATATCCCGGATCCGGGTGATCGTCCTGCCTTAAATGGCATTCATGCATAGTTATTTCCCATAGTGCCGCCACCTGCTCTGCAGCGTGGAGCCCCAGGCTTAGAACGGAGGCGGGAGGAATGTCTTAATGGGCAAGGGATGGCGCAAGACAGTGCCATTAATGGAGGCCGAAGCCCAACGTAGCCTGCGGAGTGTTATTTACATGCAGACACTCGGTGATCATTCCACTATGCAGTTGGTTGAGGATTATTTTGTTCGGTTCGTTCTGAGAACTGTGGGTGAGGCTGAGAAGGCGTCCAGCCTCAGAGGGGAAATTCGAGCTGGTTCTGGCTCGAATTTGCAGCCCTTTCACTCGTTCTATGTTCTTCGCTCCGAAATTCCTTCGACGGCCTGGGGTAAGTGGTCCATTCGCTGTCATATTCATTATACAGGCTCTGTCTCTCGGTTTCGAGTTTCTATTGTATTTTGTTCTACTTTTCGTTTCAGTTCGGGGCCCTTAGTTTCTGTGAGGCACAATTCTGGGTTCTGCACTGGTTCAGTTAAGGTTTCAGTAATTGTCAGCACCATGAAGCGACCTGGGAAACGTTCTCGCTCCGGGGAAAGACCTGGTAGCATTAAACGACCCTCTGCTCGCCCTCAGCCCACTCCACTGCTCACTACCATTAACCTCACTTCTTCCCCTAAGAACCTCCTGCCAGCAACCCCACTCGCCATCCGATTCCAAATAGTGCATTCCAATCCACCCATTTTAAATTTCAAAGCAATCTGAACTGCCCTCTGATTTCAGCCCAGATAACCATCCTAATGACTGAGGAAATTAACCAGGTGCCTCCTATCTCCTGCATTGACCCCAATTCATCCCACAACAGTGAGCGTTCTTCTACCAGAATTGCCATGGCCGCCAAGAGGGAAGCTGAACCAGTGATTCAGGTCAATTCGCCTTCCCTAATTCCTCCCCTGAGTGACTGTATCAACCTGATTTTGGATCCCAACCCTGGCACCACCGACAGAACCCAGGAGGGCAATGTGTTGAATGAAAAAGAAGTGCTCAGCTAGGATGACGCATGTCAGCAGGCCGAGGAGACGCAGGGGGAAGAGGAAAAATGAACAGGTGGTTCCTGAGTTTGCTCTTTTTGGTTCTTGGGATGCTGCTTCGGAAGCATTGCCCAGTTTTGAGCTCCTACTTGCCGCAGCGTATGTTTGTGTCTTGGTCCAGGGTTCCTAGCTCTAGGCATATGCTTATCTTCAGTACTCTCTCTCTCAGTATCTCTATAACGCCAATTGATTTGGTTGTTTGTTCTGTGGAATTGGCTGTTAGTTTTGGTGAGATTCCCTAGCTCTTCTGTATTGGGGAAATTTTGTAAAATATTCGAAGTGCGGGCTCCTACAGCCGCCCCCTCTTGTAATTTTATCATGTTTACCAGTTAATAGAAATAGCTTTTACCGGAAAAAAGGAACAATAATGAAAATAAACAAAATAAAAATTTATTCCTAGTAATAATAGATTATAGTATACAATGTTTAAAATTAACAATTTTCAGAAAGTTTATTAAAACTATTAAAATTAAAATATAAAAATAATTAAGTAATTGACTTTCTTTATTAATTGGGTACTAGGGTTTTAATTATCTATAATAAAATTTAATTAATCTATAAATCCAAAAAATGAATAAGAATACAAATAATTTAATTCTCTCATCCATTTAGTATTTAATAGATTAATTAATAGATTAATTTATTTTGTTTTAAGGTAATAAATAAATAAATTTAATTTTAATTAAATTAAAATAACTAATTATATTAAGGAGGGAAAAAAATAAAATTAAAATATACTAATCAAATAAAAAAACTAAGTTATAATAATACATAAAATTAGTTAGGAACTAAATTATATTACATTATGTAAATAAACTTATTCAATAATTTTATTTATTCAGTATTTCATTATATTTAATTGGTTTATTATTACTAGGTTAATTAATCAATTATATTAAAATTTAAAATTAAAGTTAAATTAATTAGAATAATTGAGGCTAAAATAATTAAAAATTGAATAATTCATATATTTAGGTTACTCTTTTAAATTGGTCGGCTTCCACTAAAATTTATCATTCTTTAGGTTTTTATATATATTCTAGTCGGAAGATTATTCTCTCAATCTATCATTCATAATCTATCATTTTCGGTCCTGATGATGGACCCCGTTTGCGGTTCAAAATGTCGACATAATGAACATAATACTGTGGATAATCCAGATCATACTACTCCATAAAACTACCACATAAGCTTAAAGTCTAACATAGCTTTTATAACATTTAGGGTAGGATTTCTATCTAGAATGATGGCCTTGTTGTCGTTTTATCTTAAATATCCACCTTGGCTAGAATGAGAAATGTAAGAGAGCATGCATATAATTTTTCAGACAATTAAGCAATGTTAGCCTCATGAAACATGTAATTGTAATTTGTAGAAAGTACTGCCACATACAGAGTAAAATGGATTTATCCATTATAAGTATAATAATAGTACCACTCTAATAGATAGACACATGCATAGAAATAAATGTTAATTAATTTCAAACGTAGTTCTCAAAATAACAATGATGGTTATAAGAAAATAAGACACGTGTTTCAATTACGATGTGTACTAAAGGAAATAAAATAGTTCATTCTATGTAGTACATATAAACACAAACATATACCACAAAAATCAAAATAAAAGTCTTACCACATTTCTGATACATGAATGAAAGTACGTCTAACTCTGAGAGCTTCAGGATATTAAGTGAATGTACCAGGATACCCAATAACAAGGATGTCTCACTTATTCCAATAGTGGAACATGAAGCCACAAGTTGTTCCTCAAAATAATGACCTCTGTCTCCTTTGCTTAGCTATGGAAGCCAATATTAAAATCATTTTCTTGCGGAATGAGGGTCTATTTATAACAAATGAGGTGACCTCTCACCTTCCATGTGACTCTTGAGCTCCCTAATGGCTCTTGAGCTTCCCTACGACCTTTGGAGTTCCCAGTGAATTTTCACATTCCACATGTGACTTGTGATTTCCACACACATTTTTTCATTTTAATTACTTTTCAAATACAAAATTACATTTCAAACAATTGTGACAAAGCCCACAAAAAATAGACATATCTCCATTCATGTTTGGGAAAACTACAATTTGTTGACTATGGCATGAAGCATTGTTGTGATACATTGATACCAAGATCTATGTTTTGTTACTATGTCTTTACATATTTATGGTAGATCTAGATTGTATATGATATTTCCTTCCAAATCCACTACATATATTGTTTTAGATCCTTATTTCACATTGTTCCACAACATGAATAGCTTCATATGTAACTTTAGTGGCTCAACCACATATTGCAGAAAAACGTATTTAGTCACCCCTAAGTCATCTCGAGTAATCACATGTTTCATATGTAACTGTACTGTCTCAACCACATATTGTAGAAAAACGTATTTAGTCACCCCTAAGTCATCTCGAGTAATCACATATTTCATGTAGTTCAAGAATTACTCTAGCTCCTATTTGATATCACGCAAGTGTCTCAACTCGGAAAGTGCACCTATAGAAGGTAGTTTTTGTACTCACACCAAGGCTTCGAATCCATTATCAAACTACATATGAGCTGACATAATGTCGGTTATAATATTTCTAAGATTATCATAGATCTACATATGATTTCTCATCTTTTCTATATCCATTTCAACTTCAACCTTTCCTTTCCTAAACAATGATGCATGTACATTTAATAACTTGGCACATCTTTCTAGGATCACGTCTATAGTTGTATAAGCTAACTTTAAGATCCTCAAATATTCCTATGCTTATTTTTTAACTTTGTACAAAGACACCATTTCCTTATGCAAAGTTATCATCTCTTCATACACTTGGTTAATTTTGTCTTCCAATGGCTTGAGGTCTTCAAGTATATCCAGCTATAATCCTTCTCTACTATAATTGGTGGAAGATATTCTTTGATTTTTGACAAGGAGGAGAACAATTTGTTGCTTTACACTAGCTAACTCCTTCTCAAATTGTTCATCCTTTTGCATCAGAAAGTTTGTGTTCTTCTTCATTGGTACTACAAAAATTGCATTTTCTTAAGCGAATACCCTGGGATTAGTATTGGTGTTTGATATAATAACCCTTTCTGTATGAATAGATACAAGTCAATTAGGTTCATTTGGGAAGTACTTGCTTATATACTAAATGATATTGTTTTTCAACTCATCAAAGGTGAAACTAGAAATGTTCATAATATTATCTTTATTTAGAGGTGGAATCCCCATTTCAATGAAAGGGAGGTGCCCACCAGTGAGAGGAGTTGAAGGTCAAATGTTCAGAGGTGTTATGATTAACTTAGTAATTGTTTCCTAGTTATCCTCCTCTTATTTAGATTACAACTACTAATATGCATATTGGCTTGTTTATGATCTAAATTTATGAAGGGAACGAGAGATTATATTACATATAATATATAGAATAGATATTATATATAATAATATATATATATATATATCTATATTATATGATTATGTATGTGTATGTATGTAATGTATTTATGTATGTATGTTTGATGTATGTATGTATGTTGTATGTAGTATGTATTTATGTATGTATTTATGTTTGTATGTATGTTTTATGATGCATGCATGCATGCCATGCATGCAGCATGCATGCATTGCAATGCATGCATCGCATGTATGTAGCATGTATGTATTAGTAACTATAATAAAAAATATAGGTAAATTCGACTTTCTTTTAAAAATGAAAAAAGTTGAGACTCTATAAAATGCATAACATAAACTAAGCAATTTGAATGGTGGTAGCTTATCTATAAGAAGAGATTTTATGACTACGCACCTTTTCCTAACTATATGTTGTAGTTGCTAAAAAACCCTCCCAAATTTTGCCTTCATTTAAATTTTGGAGCCCCTTAATGATTATGTCATCTTTCATTTCAAGTCACCAAAGTTATTTCATGTTAGGTCAAGTTTCCCCAATTGTTCATTTCCCCTTGTGAAAACCCCTAAGAGTTGGTGCAACTTACCTCCACAAGTCCTTGGGAAAACTTTCCTTCATGGCACAGTTCCCTTCAATAGGCCTAAACCACTATTAAAACATATGCCTAGCAAAATTCTTAGAAATAGTTCCAGTGAAACTTATAGAGATAGCATAATAAACCTTTTAGAGAGAAAAAGAGTGCACCTTCTAAAGACAATTAGAATGAACTTCCTTAAGGTAACACAATTACACTCTCTAGTGGCAGTCATCAAACCTTTATCTCTTGATTTTATTTCAGGTGATAGGGGTACTTTCAAACCCTAAATTTCCTACAGGTGTGCTCCTCCTATATAAAAGGCTCAACCATAAGCTCATTCCACACTTCTTTCACCCATCGCTAGTTTCTCACTCTTTTTCCCATGTGTGCCATCTGCCACATAAGTGTCTCATTTGTAACACTTTGAAATTTCATTCTTCGGTGTGTCTTTTTAGCTCTTGCATGTTTGGTTTTAGTGTGTCTTTGCATTCTTGGATTGTTTTTATTCTAGTCATTAGTTTGGTTGTATATATGTGTGTGCAAGCCAAATATTTCCCTTTCTTATGATCCCACTTGCTTTCTCTCATCGAGAACATAGTCGATTTCTAAGAAAACTCTTGTTTTCATAAATTTCACCAACTCTAAACCTTTCAATATAAGCACTATTGCATCTTTCTCTCCTAGACAATAAACCACTAAAACCTTTCCCTCTGAAATTGTGACCTACACCCAACAAAAGGCTTACTTCTCCTCAAGAGTGCATAACACACTTCTATGTAGTAGTCTCCACCACTCTTTCTCCCTGGACTTGTGACCTATGCCCACCACTAACATCCTTGCCTTGGGTAGTGCAGAAAGTACTTCTAGATGACAAGAATGAAAACCTTCTATCCCTTGTAGATTCTCCTATGCCCAAGCCAATCTCTCTCCCAAATCTAACACATGGAAAAATTCTAATGACTAGTGTGATTAACCTTGCCTCAATCTCATCAAATTGCACTTAGAAACAATGCATTGTCCCTTTATAGTGAATATTTTTCATAAGTGAAAAAGAAAGAATGGGTGGTTTTTGTGGGACTAATAGTGTATTTTCCATGAATGAATTCAATTTCTAGGTATTGCAAATCTAGAGCCTATCAATGTCATGCTCCATTGTCACCATGCCTCTAGTTACACAAAAAGGACCAACAAGAGAGGCCACTAAGAGCAATATTGAAGGTGTCATGGAAAGCTCGAAAGTCAAAGTACTAATTCTATTAGACACAAGCTGTTTCATAGAAAAATCCACCACCTTGACATGGCAAATGATATTAAGAGATTTCTTCAAGGATAAGTTTAGGGAAGTGTATATCAATGTTAAAAGCCCCAAATTCTAGAGGATTTCTATCTAGTATCTAGCTTTATCTTGTGTAGGAGAAATTGGGTGGATATCACAAAATCTTAACCCTAAAAGCATGATCCTCTGTTTGGATCCAACCCTAACCCCTTTATTTATGTAATAAACCCAATAGGGTCGAGTGATAATCATAGTTAGTTAAAGAGTAAATAAAGTATGTATTAATAACTGTAAGTGTTTGTCCCACATTTAAGAAAGGTTCCACAGTTAGTTGCAATTGGACCATAATTAATATATAAAGTGCTTAACCCATGTTATGCAAAGGACCAGTAGTCATTATGTTGTTTGAGGTCATTTAGCTATAAATAGTCATAGTTAGAAGGATAAGATCATTGAGGCTTATTTTGTAATCAAGCTCTGCTCTACTAGAGGTTTCCCCCTTGAAGAGCCAAGTGAACGTTGCACATTGCATTTATCTCTAAATAATAAAATACTAGTTGTTTTTCTCATTTTATTCTGTGTTTTGGGTTGTATTTCTTCGCATATTTGTTATTCTAAAAATTCTCGCAAGTCAAGAGCATAACATCCTCATAAGTGAAAGTGGACGAGATCCCACTACATACCAACCCCATGATCTTAATTCATATTACAAGCTTCTAAATCTAGAGGAATACTTGAATTCAATGTAGTATGATGCCTTCTCTCTACATTATTCCACAAAGAATATTCTTAAGACATGGTGGAAAGAGATGGGAAAGTTTTTCCAAAATCCCAATGGAATCTACATAACTAATTTGTTGAGGAAAGTGTATCAATATTTGATGGCTATGCTTTGTGGTCTATATGGATAGGAAAATGTATAATTATTTGAAGAAATATGTGCATATATGGTCTAACCTTGCCCCACTGAAGGAAATATTTTCAACTGGTTAGGCCTAATAGCCTAGCAACTCTAGCCAAATGTTACCAAGGAAGAAAATGTCTCACTAGGTTAGAAACTTGAGTTCTACGGGTCAACTTAATTGCGAGATAGTATTTGTGCTAAGAATGAATTCTCTAGTATGGAGTGGAAGTGAACCAAGAAACAACCTTCTGTCCACACTATTGTAATATATTGTCAGAGCTCATTTACAGTGGATTATATGAGAAGATAGTTGAGCACTTCATTTAGCTACTATGTTAGATGATATTTGAAGCTAAGGTGCCTTCAATGACTAATTAGGCCAGAGAAGTTGTTTCTAAACTTGCAGATTGCGTCACATCTTGTAGTGCACATTTTTCACAGTGTTCGTAGTTTATAATGCCCCACATATTATACCAAAGTTTATGATGGATAAATAAATCATACAAGAGATTGGTTAGTAGCTCTACATAGGATTGTCACAGCAATTATAAAAGTCGAAGAAGTCACCATGACCTGTCCTCCCTCAATAAATAGGGTCATACAAATTAAAGAATATGAAGGAAGTAGCAGCAGAAAATGAAGAAGTGAATCACCTTAGATTCGGTGAGATAGATTTTCATTGATGCGACCCTATAAATGTATGCAAGTAACATTGTGAAAATTTAAGGTACACTTGGCCATTGCTTCTGTCTCCTATGAAGATGAAGATAGATAAAAAACTATTATAACATTTCTAGATAAAATGGACCAAGTGTAGAAGTATGCCCTTCTCACATAATGCATACACCAGATACACATCATGAAGGTACCCAACAATGAACATATACAAAAGCTATTGTCGAGTTAAAGAGAACAAAATAACAAGATGTTGAGAAAGAGAGGAGTAATAAGTTCAAAGTTTATCCACACATTAAAGGCACAATCGAGGATGAAAGGAGAAGGAAGCAATTTGAAGAAGTTAGGAAAAGGAAACAACAACAAGAGAAAAATCAAAAAGAAGAGAAAGATAAAAAGTATGTGAAAATTAAAACAAGAACAAAAGAAAAGGAAAAAGGAATCTCTTAAGAGGCAACAAGTAGAAGCTCTTAGGAAAAAAATGGAAGAAGAAGAATATCCAGGGCTATAGGTTAAAGAAGAAAACAAGAGGAAACAGGAAGAGGAATTCATAAAGAAGTTAGAGGAAGGCTTGGAAGCCTAGGGAAAAATGATGAGGGTGAAAATGTGAAGTTTGGGTTACACGTTTTTCCCATTTTTTTAAGGAAAAAAATATCATTTTTTGAAGGTTCTTCAATACTTGTGGCAAGCCAGAGCAATTTTTATATTTAGAATTTCATTTTACAATAAAAAGGAAACCTGTCAGAAATATTGTTAGCTTTCTATTACTTATTTTTTGGAATTTTTTAATTCATACTTGATATGTTAACTTAGCAATTGTTTGACTGTCTGTTCTTTAAAAATCAAGGGATTTATAACACGCCACGTTATTTAGCACTACTCAATTCTTTGTTAACTTGGCATTTTTGAAAAACAAATGGGTTGCAGCAATCTAGATAGACTCTACTTCGATATCATTATATTTACAAAACCAACTAATGTACATCATAATTACTAGAATTTTTTGAATTGAACCAATATGAAAAAACTGTAGATTTTGAAGATGTTAAGTAGAGCATCAAATTTTTCAACATATTAGTTATAAACTAGAAATCTAAAAACTACCCATTATAGAAAACAGGCCAATTTAATGAACCATAAAATTTTCATGTTGTTTTATATTGTATTTTGGAAGATACAGATTTTTTATTTCACTTAATCATAATCACCTTCAGAATTTTTTTGTACATAATTTTTTAGAAAATTAATTAAAATCAACAAATTTCTATAAAATTACATAATAATTTGTTAATCTACTAAAAGTAGATTTCAAATGATGCAAATTGTTGGAATTTGTTTTCAAGTAAAATTACTCAATATTTGATGGATTTTTAAGAATTTCTAAAGTGGAAATATGTTGACTAAAGCTTTAGTTTGCAGAGCTTGCAGGTTAAAGACGAACTCGATTCGAATTAAAATTACAGTTGGCAAATCTTGTGTCATTGTCAACGCCCATTAAATTAATCGAAAAATAATCTAGCCAAATTACTTTAAAAATTAGGTTGGATTATTTTTTAAAAGTTTGACCGAAAATTTGTCAATATTTTCCGTCGGTCATTAAAATAAAATGATGCGACCCTACGAAAAAAATGTTTCACCTGTAACAATATAAATAAATGGAGATGAAACATTATTTTCGCACTCTTTCCTCATTTGGAGTGAACTTTTAATCTAAATATTATGGGTTGAAATTTCTGGACTTAATTTTGAAAGTCTTTTGGACTGAATTTTTTGGAAGAAATTTTTTGGACTTAATTT
>APFE031458838.1:48083-75390 GCA_000404065.3 Pinus taeda | reverse complement strand
GGGGGGGGTGAATCAGTATTATCAAATCAATTATTTTTCATTTTACATTCAGATAATATACGCTACTTCAGTTAGATAAAACCGCATATATACGCAACTTCAGATAAGGAAACCAGCGTATACCAGCAAACTTAGAATTCAGTTTATTCTACAGATGTTGATCATTAATCTGTGCATCAGAACTATGTAAACAGTAACCAGTAACAGTAAAACAGAGCAGAAGACAATTACACACAAGTACACAAGATATAAGGTGGAAACCCAATGTGGGTGAAAACCACCTGCTGCAATTCGTCTCTATCTTTTTCAATTAGAAACTTTTGTTTACAATGATTTTGTACTAGTGCAGTCCTTTACCAGTATGTAGGCTGCAACCTACAGAGAGCTACAACCCTCTCTCGTTCTCTAGCTTCTCCTGGAAGGGAGCTACAACCCCCTTAGCTCTTGTACTAGCTGAGCTACTAGTACATAGGTGCTGACCTACTGAAGGCTTCAACCTTCTCTTATCTTCCAAGGACCACATTTCATAAATTTTCAGATTAGATCCATGAATAACATCAATCAATCATCAAGTATATCTGCAACAATCAATCTCCTTTGAACCACCCAATATAGAATCAATCAAACACTTCTCAGAATGTTGTTACTAGAAGAACAATAATAGTAACCAGACACTAGTTATGAACCCAAAACACTGCAGCAATAACCAGAAGCAGCTAAAGCATATTTTATGAAACATACGCTACTTCACTATACTGAAACCTGTGTACATATGCATCTGTATCACTGTCAACCTACGTATACGCTTATGTGACTTACTGAACCTGCGTGTATACACACCTTCGTTGTGCTAAACCTGCGTAAAAATCTATGAAAGATAGATTTCCCTTTTCAAATATTCAAGCATTAATTAAACCCAGATTTTCAGATTCATAGATCAATTCATGTGTCAAATAAAGTAGATCATAATCACACAAATTTACTACTATTCAAGCTTTTAGATTTGACCCATCAATAGAACTTATCCATTTTGCAGCATTCAAGTTCCTCCTTGATTGAGATTCAACAATGCACCATAACTAATTACCAGTGTTCCAGATCTTACTCTCCTTCAGATATTCAATGCTTAAATAAATAATCTTGCCAAATGATCTCCTTCCCATTTTATAGTCTAGGCCTTTCTCAAACCATGGTCCAAAACCATTAAGAATCCAATACTAGGGACCCAATACCTGGGTTCAACACCTTGGATGCAATACCACGGACCAAAACCATAGGTTCAAGTACGTCGGACTAAATACCATGAACCAACCATAAATTTTCCCACATGTACACGATTTTCTTTACATGAAAGTGCGTGCATACGCATATGTGCTTTGTGATTGGTGATACCGCATGTATACGCGACTTTGCTGAGAGGAACCTGCGTATACCTTATTTTCTTCCATTTTGATTGCCTAAACTATGATTTGCCATCTGAGAATGTTGCCATCAAGGACAACACCTCTGCCATGGCACCAAACCTGTGTCATAATGCCAACAAATATTTCTCCATCTGTAGTATCCAATTTACCGAATTTTTCTATCAAACTTCCTCATCTCACTTTTTCTTGATTTTAGGAGCTCGATCTTGAAATGATTGTAACTCTGTAATTTAAAATTTCCAAGTTCTAAAATTTTGTCCTGTAGTAGCCCTTTGAGTCCTCTTTCTGATCCCGAAAGTTTGATCAAGATTGGATTATGTAAGGAAGCGTTATTTCAAATCTCCCATGATGACTGGATTATAGACTGACTCAGTAGAGTGAACTTGTATGAAGTGCCACGTGTCACTATTTCAACCTTAGGACATGAAACCAATATACAGAAAACTGTAGTCCGTCCTTGTTCTGAAGCTTCTTATGAAATTTCAATTTGATGCTCAAAGAGAAGGTTATGATGATTTTCCCATGGTCACCTGTTTAGGATGTAATTCAGGATCTTTCAGAAGCCCTAAATGTAACAGATCATATCTCCAAAAATATAGTGAGACAGGATCTGAAATTTGGACCTGAGCTTCATCATGATTTCGGTTCAAATGGGTTTTAATTTCAGAGTCTGAACCTTCATAGAAACAATATTATAGCGAAAATTCCATGATGACCTGTTTGCTATGAAATTCTGAAGTTTGCAAAAACCCTAAATTCCTTTGATCATATCTCCAAAAATGTCGTGATACAAGATCTCAAATTCGAACACAAGGTTTAGACAAATTTATTTTAAAATGGGTTTTTTTTTAGCTTCTGAAACGTTGCAGGAAAAAATTTATATCGAAAATACCACGATGACCTGTTTGGAGCAGCGAAACCCTATAATCCAAAGCTCTAATACCGAATGTTATGAAACCAGCTCACAAAAGATAGAAAAGATAGATCAACACCTTAGAAATAAGCCTCTTCAAGGGGGAAATCTCCTTTACATTACACAAATGAACAATTCTTCGATGATACAAATGAAAATACTTCCTTTCTATATATAAGAGTCTAAGGGGTCATAATATAATCAAAGCCGACATAACAATAATATTGTAAGGGCACAATAATAACAATAGTGGGCTTCTATGGGGCACAATAATAACAATATGGGGACTACATGGGCACAATAATATAATAAGTGGATTGTACTAATAAAAATAAGGGGTTACACTAGTAGTATAGGGACCTAACATCTAATCAATAAGACTACAAATTAGATCAATCAACATCCTTTTACCCCTTTTCCTCATCCTTGCATAAAGCCCTAAGCATGACTGTTGGGAATGGGTTCCCCAAAGAGCAGTTTTGGGGCTTAAAGCCCATATTTTAGGAACATTTTCTAATAAAATTGTAAAGTCTCCACATTTTGTGGTCGCGGAGAGCGAAGCTGTCAAGATTCAGAAAGGGTTGACCACCCTTATTTTGTAAAGTGTTAAGTCAACTATAAAGATCTATCCATGGTCCACGGACCATGGGATTGTATAAAAAAGAGCTAAGTGAGTAAGCTCTAGGGAGTTAGAGAGAAGAAAGCATTGGAGTTTTGGTAGAGAGGCTAAGTGTTTTCGGGTCTTAGCATAGGTAGAGGCTTTGTAGCTGAGTGTGCAAAGGCTTAGTGTGGAAGTCTGAAGCTGAGTGTGCAGACCCCTGCAGCTGTGTGCATAGGGCAGATAGAGTCTGTATTAAACTAGAAGATATCAATAAAGAGAACTCTTATGCAATTACTATGTATTTAGTCTCTATTAATGCATTTGATTATATTGCATTTTGGGTTTAATTTAGAATGATTATTTGATGCGCGAATATATGTGATTATATCTGTTAATTGAATGCAAGTAAGGATATCAGTTTACACAATGCTAACTGTGATTGATTAGTAAGATAAGTAAAACGCTTGAGATAACTTGGGAACCTATACAATACATTGTCATAGCTACACAAAATTACTTGAACCATGGGTTAGGGATGTGTGAAGGTCAATCGTACACCTTCACGGAGGTACTGAAGGGTGGAATAAGCAGTAGACTGATAGAGCCCTAAGGCTTAGCAACCTGCGTGAAAGTAGGGGCAGAGGATATAAACTGACATCACAACCATCTCAGGGTTCAGAAACTTGGCTCCAACATCCTCCGATACTACTTCAGGTGGGACTTCAGTCTGCGCTCCGCAGGCTGATGCCGAAAGGGCCAGTAGTGTAGGGATTTGTTTAGCTAACTAACGTTGAACTGGGGTCAGGGCCCACAAAGCCAACAAATGGTTCCGTTGCTGGGAAAAGAATCTGCATGAGAGATGTATGATGTCATATCATTGGAATGCAACTAAGAAAGAAGTCGAAGACTAGTTGGATAGGAAGATCCATGAATTTGTGGCGCAAGAGAATAGAAATCCATGGCTGACAAAGGAACAATGGCTAGACAGGTACCTATATATAGAAATCTATGAGATCTTTTTTTGTTCCTTTCTAGTTGAGTTATATGAGTAGATCGCGAAGCTAACAGATAGCCAAGGAAAGTGGAGGCTTGACAGTCCTATTGTCTAGACCTTGGAGTTAGTACAGAGACTGGAAGCCTTTGAGGATAAGAACGCCTGTGTTGTCGATCATTGGCTCGATTGTATCATAGGGGGGTTTGTGACAAGATTCGCAATCGATGCCTTAGTTAGTTACAGAGAGGTGGAGCAGCGCTTTTTCAAATGTCCACGAGGTAAGTATTTCAAGTCTTTAAATACTTGGATTAAGATGTTTGTGTGCGAAAAATGGGTTATACAACTACCTTGATGTTCGAAGCTACGCGAAGTGGAAAGACTTATAGGAACAAAGAAAGAAAGGTTCTTGAATATAGCCCACTAATTTCACCTCCTTTGAGTGACAAAGAGGGAGTAGAACATGCTTCTCCATGAAGTGTAGTTCAGTTGATAAAACAATGGTTCCTGCGACTACCACCTCCAACCACACCACCTCCACCTTCACCACCATCACTGCCTTTGTTTAAGGGCTTGGGAAATGTGGACCCAGACTAGTTCTGGTTTGTCGTAAAAGCTGTATGGGAAGATTAGGGTGTCATATATGATCACATGAGGAAGGAAACATTGGTTAGTGCTTTACAAGATCACGCACTAACTTGGTACATCAAATACTTAAATGATAACCCAAATGATGGGTTGGTAGAGATCCAAACTGCGCTGAATAAAGAGTTCTATAGGCCTAAATCTGAGGCGCAATCGATTGTGGGGTTCAAGGAAATCATGATGAAACCAAGTGAGACACCTTGGGAATTGGATTAGAGATTGAAGTGTAAAATCTGCAAAGCTAATATGAACTTAATAGATGGACAACACCACAACTAGTTTATGGCTTCGCTCCTGCCTCACCTAAGGGTTGCATTGACACAACAAAAGATTACAACTCAAGAAGAGGCCTTGGATATTGCAATAAGACCGCATGAAACACTGATGCAAGATTCAAATCTAGGGGTTCAGCAGATCCATGCACAGTTGCAAAATATTTGCCTCAAAATGCAAAGTTTGAAGTAGGACATAACAGTTTGACCAGAGGTGTGTGAAGAGATATGGTGCTTGAAACGTAAAGGTTAGGGGCATGACAAAGACCACTGCCCACTCTTTGTGAACTATATTACAAGAGGAGGACTGATTCCTTTAAGACTAGAAGCCCAAGCAGGACCGAGCGCGGGGTCTGCATTGTGGTGCACTCTATGTCAGGTAGTAGGGAAACATACAAATGATAATTGTCATTTTCTGTAGAAGTTTGTACAAACACCGCAACAATTGTTCTGCAACTTCTGCAAGTCAGTAGGGAATGATGAGCACAACTGCCGAAGTTATGAATTGATGATGGACAGAACACTTGCCTATAGAGTTCAGGAAGAAATGCAGCCTCCTAACCAGAATGCTGGGATGGCATGAACAGGCTTTCAGGGGCGTGGATGAGGCCGAGGTGGAGGAGGACCAGGCAGAGGTTAGGGATAGCTAATATATTACAATTATGGAGGACTAGGACACTATGCCCGTGAATGCACTAACCCAACGCATCCATCGTGAAAATATGGTACTCAGTTTGATCATGAGATGGAGGACTTTCCCAAACTGATAGCGAGGATACGTGACAAAGGGGCGATACCACTGCAATAAACTTATAACTTGTAGATGATGAGGGCTGAGCCTCATGATGAGGATTTGAATGTGAATATAGTGCTTCGAAGTGGAATTGCAACGGGTAATGATAAGGGGAAAAAACTCGAAGATAACACATGGGTTCAGAAAGCTCTAATGAAGGAGGTTGAATTTCATTTGGAGCGCACATGTGAAATGTTCATGGAAGCAAAGAAGAGCTTCGCTGAGGCCTCCACCTTAGGAAGCCGAGATAAGCTTGTTCAGGAAATGGACCCTTCTATCTTACAACCTTTTTAGAGACTTGCATGAAGCTGTTGTGTGATAACAAGGTTATGAAGGGGTTACAGGAACTTATAAATAGATGCGCCAGGGACACTCCAGGTGAACCATGCGTGGTAGGAAAGATTGGTAAGCATAAAGCAAGGATATGACGTGAGATGAGACTGACCACTCTGATAGGATAATACGAAATGGATCAAGTTATTCTGGATCTGGGGTCAGACAGGAACGTTTTGTCAAAGTAGGCTTGGGAGCGAATGGGGAGACTCGCACTGTAGTGGTCTCCGATTCAGTTAAGGATGGTGAATTAGCAGAAGATCATCCCCATAGGACGACTACAAGGAGTAACTGTAGATATTGAAGGCGTGAGCACATCGGCTAAATTGAAGTAATAGAAACTATGGATGACAGCAACCCCTACCCTACGCTCCTTGGCATTGATTGGGCTACTTTCATGAATGGGGTAATTAGCCTAAAGAAGTGAAAGATGATATTTGAAAAGAAATTGCTTCATGTAATAGTACCCCTAGATCTTACTAAAAGATCGTGCTATACTGAACCAGTCTGTGATTACGAAAGTGACGACGATTTGAACTGAATATATAAAATAACAGTGCGAGACTAGGATTGGGTGAATTCTATAGCATATGGACGAATTACATGGGATTGTGAGAGTTCCTACAACTCAGACTCGGATGAAGAATTAGAGTGCTGTCATAATTGGGTACATGAAGTAACCATGCTAAGTTGTAACATGATGACCCAGTCCCTGCGCTGTGTGCCGTTAGAGGTAAGAAATTTGCTCACTTATGATGGATTGATTGATGTGGATGTGTTTTTGGATGCGTTTGAGAGGAAAGTACTAGAGAAGCAGTACTTACAGGCTTTGGACTAGGCACTGCATGCTATGCCTGCAAGATGGTGGGGTACGCACAAGGGTAGTTTTGACGATTGGCGCGAGTGTAGGAGGATGATGAGAACATGCTTTGGGAAGACAAAAGTATAAGTGACAGACAAGTTTGACTAGAAGGACTATCCTCGTGCACACTTGGCCAAATGGGCTAAGGCCTATGGAGTGAAGTCCCAACCTGAATGGGTGCACTTGTTTTGTCACACCTTGGATGTCATCCTAGTGAACCGGTACTTGAAGACAGAGCTCTACCATGGGATGGGTGAATGGGATACTCTGTGCGAAGGGTTCATAATTATGTTTAACTTTGAATATGGTTTTAACTGTATTAACGAAGCACTACAAGAAGTTAAAGCAGCAATCCTTAGGATACTGCAAGATCCTTTGGATCTGATTCAAACCGATTGGACTACTCAGCTAAGCCACGCACTAGAATGCTATAACATGGCTACTGAAGAAGAAGATGAGGACCCATGAAAGGTTAATATCCTTGGAAACCGAGGGTCACCACAAGGTCAAGGGACCACAAATAGAGAATCATGATATAATTGTGCCACTCAAAACAAAACAGGTAAATATTGGTACGGAGGTGGATCCCAAATTGATGAAGATTAGATATTACTGGGATGGTACGATGGTAGATAAGGTTGCTGAATTCCTCCACGAATACTAAGATTTTTTGCCTACCAAGTTTACAAAGTTAAAGGGGATAATAGGGGACCTGGCCGTTATGAAGATCACATTAAAGCTTAACGCGACGCTGGTTAAGGAAAGACCTTACCATCTCATTTCGAAGTATAAGGAGAAGGTCCACTTAGAATTAGATAAGATTCTCGCAACAGGCATCATTGAGCCTGTAGAAGAATCTAATTGGGTGAGCCCAATGGTGGTACAGGAAAAGAACCAAAAGGATGAAATAAGGATATGCTTAGATCTCAGGAAGTTGAATGATGCTTACGTGCATGATCCTTTCCTGATTCCATTCATTAATGACGTATTGGATAATGTATGTGGCCAGGAAGTGTACTCCTTCACTGATGGTTTTTTAGGTACCATTAGATCAAAATTGCGTTTGAATATAGAAGCAAGACAACCTTCGCGACTAAATGGGGATGTTTTCAGTACACTGTAATGCTTTTTGGATTAAAGAATGCACCTGCAATTTTTTTCTGCCTAGTCATTGCTACATTCAAAGACTTCATTCATAAGTTCCCGGAGGTGTAATTTGATGACTGGACTGTGTTTGCGTTGGTAAAATGCCATATGGCCAGTTTGCACTTAATGCTAGATACTTGTCAAAGGTAACATATTGCGCTAAATCTGAAGAAATGTCTATTTTGTGTTCCTTTTGGGACTCTTCTAGGTCATGTGGTTTGTAGACAGGGACTGATGGTAGACGCCATGAAGATCACAATGATACTTAATTTGGAGGCACCGAGGAGTGTGAAATAGCTGCGTGCAAACTTAGGACATACTAGGTACTACAGGAATTTTATCGAGGGCCATGCCCAGATCACCGTGCCTATGGAGAAGCTATTGAGAAAGGATGTCACGTTCTATTGGAGTGAGGACTATGAGAAAAGATTGGATGTGCTAAAGGAAAAAATTGTCATCACGCCGATTTTAGTCTTCCCAAATTGGAAGAAGGAGTTTCATGTACATGTAGATGCGTCATGTATAACACTTGGAGTAGTACTGATGCATGCCGGCGAAGGAGACTTGGACCATCCTATAGCGTTCGGAAGCAGGAGGTTATCCAAGGCTCAGAAGAACTATTCCACCAATGAGCGTGAAGGATTAGCCATGGTATACGTGCTTTAGAAGTTTAGACACTATTTGCTGGGTGGACATTTTAAGATGTATACGGATCATTCTGCTTTGAAATACCTGGTCAATAAGCCTATGTTGTGGGGGAGAATCTGTAGGTGGTTTTTATTGTTCCAGGAGTATGATTTTGAAGTTATTTTGAAGCCTAGATGACTGAATGCGGGACCAAACCATTTGTCACGCATCTAAATGGGGGAAGAACCCACTAATTTGGAGGATGGATTTCCTGACGCACAATTCTTTGTAGTGTGCATCACGCATGGTCACTTTGAAGACATCATACACTTCTTAATGACATGAACTGCCCCGGAAGGCTACATTGTCCAACAGAAAAGGGAGTTAGTGGTGTGCGTGGTAGAATTTTTTGTCATTACCAAAAATCTGTACAAAATGGGGCCTGATGAAGTATTAAGATGATATGTACCTCAGTTTGAAAGGAGCAGTATCTTTGCGAACACTCATGGGGGTGCCATGAGAGGTCATTACGCAGGAAGGGTGACCGCACATAAGATTCTACGCACAGGATTGTGGTGGCCAACCCTTCATCAAGATTCAAAATCTTACTGCAAGGCATGCGATGTGTGTCAAAGGATTGGCAGGCCATTGCAAAGAGATGAGTTTCCCCTAAACCCATAGATGACATTACAACCTTTCAAGAAATGGGCAATAGATTTTGTGGGACACATTCAGCCCCAAGGAAAGAAGACAGGAGCGCGATACATTATCACCGCGACTGAGTATTTGACTCGATGGGTAGAGGCACATCTTGTGAAGGACTGCACAAGTGTGACCACTGTGAAGTTTCTCTTTGAGTATGTACAAATGCAATTTGGTTGTCCAAAGGTTTTGATGAGTGATTGAGATACGCACTTTCCGAATGAAATGATCAAGGCACTGACAGAGGAATTTCAGGAATATGACCAGAAAAGCACACCTTATCACCCATAGGCTAATGGGACAATGGAAGCATTCAATAAGGTACTGGAGAATGCGCTGAAAAAGGTTTACAATGCTCAACAAAGTGATTGGGACCTGCGCATACCTACAATACTATGGGCCTATCAAATGACATGCAAAACATTGACCGGACAGACACCCTTTAGGCTTGTATATGGTGTTGAAGTAGTGATGCCCATGGAATATATTATGCCTAGTCTACGCATAGTGGCACTCATGGTTATGAAAAATCGCAGAGCCCTGGAAGAGAGGCTCATGCAACTTGTTGAGCTTGAGGAAGAAATATTTCTAGCTGGATTTCAACAACAGGTCCAAAAGCAACACGAAAAAGCATGGCATGATTGGCACATTAAACTGCACACCTTTAAGGTAAATGGTCTGGTTTTATTATATGAAAACAAGTTTGATCAATTTCTAGGGAAATTCAGAATGCCCTGGCTAGGGCCCTATGTCATTAAGGAGATTACCGATGGTGGAGAAGTTCAGTTGGTTAAATTGAACAAAGATCCCTTCCCAGGCAAGGTGAATGGCAACTGATTGAAGCCATACACCCTTGATCCAGGCAGGTGACTGTATGAAGGTAGCATAGTCATAGCGCTCCAGGTAGTTGAAAGGAGGCGTGGGACTATAAAATACATTGCCCAGGTTCGGGAACTATGCGATTGAAGGATTGTGTGGAACGAGGAGATGTCACAGGGTTTGCAATAGTGATGAGTGAGTTGCACTACCCAAGGAGAAATCACGCAGGCTAGCTGGAAAGTGACCGTTAAAGTCACTGTTCATGATTTGATGAAAAGAATGTGGTCAAATGGAGCAGGTGGCTGGCATTTAAGACAAAATTTATGGGTAAGATCCTTGGAAATCTGTTTCCAATCCGGCATTAATGAACCGAATGTGGGGGAAGTGGTTGGATTTGAATTCAAAATGGCCTATAAATTACAAGTGGAGGCCCAACGAAAAACACTTAGCGTTTTGAACATTGAGTTGGTGAGCTCTCAAACGTGCATGATCCACAAAGTCTTCGAAAAATTGCTTGACTACCCAGTGCTTAATCGATTTCTAGAGTCCAACCATAATTTCTTTCATGATTTTATCCTAAGATCCAAAGCTATGGACGTCGATGTAGTGACAGCTGAGGGGGTTGTGTTGGAGATTGTTATTGAGGTAGAAGGAGCTGCTCTAGATGTTGCAGAGGTATTAGCTGAATTTCCTAAGTCACCACGGATGCCTAGACCAAAGCATACCCCGACCAAGGAGAGTGCGAAGGATAAGAAGGGCAAGCAGGCTTTGAGACTGGACTGTGCGTCGCCTATAAGAAAACCACAGAATGACAAGCCCATTGTAGAGGAAAAGGGAAAAACCATTAACTTCAATCTAGAGGAGGAAGAGATCGAGGACATGTTGATGGATAATGAGGATTTGGGTTTGGAAGTGGACGACGTTGAAGTTGAGGGTTCTGACACTATCACTAAGTTGCTAGAATATGTCCCTCTGCACAAAGGCAAGACCAAGGTGCCAAAGGACATAGACGAAAGCAAGGTCACCTCGCACATACCTTTGCTGCCAGATGAGATTGTCTTTGAAGGACCATGCTTGGGGGTGGGTTCTGTTGTTGAAACTTGAAGATTGGGACTTAGCTAACACTGAGAAGTTCTTGCACTTTGTGAAAAAACAACTAATGCACCGTGTTGTTCACACAACCATTGGGATGACTACATTGGAACCGTGTAAGTGGCTCAGGGAGTAGACAAGGTAGGTCTGGTAAACCCATTATGGGTGTCGCACTACAATTGCACACCCATTATAGTATTGGTCATCAAGTAGCTGCTATATCTGGTGCATGATGGGTGTCTATGGTCGAACGACCTAATACCCATCATTGACAGGTTGATCCATAGGATCACATGACTGCCCTATACAGCGGAAAATCCGGCCATGATGTTTGGCGGAAAAGGTGGCGAGCAGGCCCTTGCGAAGGCCATGAAGGAGAAATTCAAGCTCATGAAGAAGCCATGAGGCTATGCCATCTCAAGTATCTATGATCTTGCAGTTAAGCTGGCCACATAGATCCTAGTAGGAAAATTTATGCAGAAGTGTCGCGCAGATGAAGTGTCGGCACCTGTCGTTGCTCTAGCAGCCCAATGCATCGAAAGTGTCTAGTTTAATTGGGCATGCTATCTTTGCGGTGAGTTCCTTGCAAACTAATGCAAGGCACAAGATCTCAACAAGGCCTTCCACTATGCGTGGCTCTTGCTGTCCATTGTGCTGGTAGCGTGGGAGCTGCCGGAAGATAGTTAACTCCCCTTGGTTGCACTGGACCTGCCAGAAGCAGTGAAGTACACTTCATTGTGGGTGACCAAGGATGCTCAGCACATCAAGGATAGTAAGATCTTCTGGATCTTGATGGAAATGAATATACACATGGCTATCAATAGTAAACCATGATTTTCGCCTACTGTGTTTGCCAAACTACAAGAGTACATGGAGTTCAAGGTAGACTTTTAGCACGTCATGATCAGGACATGGAAGGATCCTGAGAAGATGTGGCATAACTTGCCTTACTTGGAAACATATGACGCGATTAATGTATTTCTCGATCATTGGCCAGCAAAGTGGTGCACTGCCTCAGACTCGGCGGTGGGGTCGAGCAAGTCCATCGCACAACGAAAAAAAGAGGAGAATAAGCTCAATATGGTGCAGCTAGCTAAAAAGAGGAAGAAGGAGGCCACTGACAAGGCCAAGGTAGAGCATAATGCTGCCCAGCAAGCAGAAAAGCAGACAGGCATAACAGAGCTCAGCTCTGACAAAGGTGCAAGGTTGCCTTCATCTGAAATAAAGGAAGAAATGGACGAGCAAACATAGTAGCACAGAGCAGACCCACAGATGGCATCGTACCACATCAAACGTCCAAGAGAACAAGAAAAAGTGGGGCCACAAAAGAAATCCAAGGCCAATAAGACATCGCTGGACCAAATCACCCTAACAGAGCGAGATTTGAATGACATTGGAGACATGGTGTTGGATGTCACCGTGGAGTTACTGCAACAATTCAAGCAACAACAAAAAAAATTGTTGGGGACCATCCAGAGAAAATTCCACAGGATGAATAGATTCAGGATCACAATATTGGAACCCAGAAGGAGCCCAAGTTAGTCAAATTATTTAATGGAGTTCCACTTAATTATCATGAGAGATATATTGAGCTTTTGAGGGACTATATTGATGTTTTTGCTTGGTCCTAAGAGGATCTCAAGACATATGATGTAAGTATTATTCAACACAAGATGCCCTTGAAAGAAGGGATTAAACCATTTAAGCAGAAACTCAGGCAGATAAACCCTTTTCTTTTACCATTGATTGAGAAATAAGTCGAAAAGTTGCTTGATGCCAAGATAATAGTGCCACTCTGGTACTTTGACTCAGTGGCCAATCTAGTACCAGTGAGGAAGAAAAATGGAGAAATAAGGCTATGTGTGGATTTTAGAAATATGAATAGGGCTTCCTTGAAAGATAACTATCCATTACCTAAAATGGATTATGTACTACAGAAGGTAACAAGATCATTTAGAATGTTAATGGTGGATGGGCTCTCTGGGTATAACTAGGTGGTTGTTGATAAAGAAGATCAGAAAAAGACTGCATTCACAACTCCTTGGGGAACCTTCATGTATGCTCGAATGCCTTTTGGGTTGATGAATGCAGGTGCAACATTTCAGAGGGCTATGGGCATTGCATTTGTAGGTGATAAGTTTGTAGTGATATACTTGGATGACATCATTGTTTTCTCTAAGTCTCATGAGGAGCATCTGGAGCATGTTAAAAAGACTTTTGAGAAATGTAGAAAATTTGGGCTTTCTATGAATCCTAAGAAGTCTAATTTTGATCTAGAAGAAGGCAAACAGTTGGGGCACATTGTTTCTAGAGATGTAGTGAAGATAGATCCAGCAAGGGTACAAGATGTGTAGAAAATACCCCTACCCAAGATTAAGAAAGACATTCAAATTTTTTTAGGAAAAATAAATTTTTAAGGAGGTTTGTGTCCAATTATGATGAAATTGTAAGAGAAATTACCAATATGTTGAAGAAGGAAAATGAGGTGCATTGGACCAAGGAAGCCAGAGAGTCATTCTCCAAGATTAAATAAGCATTACAAGAAGCCCCAATTTTGATTAGCCCTGATTATCAAAAGCCTTTTAAATTTTTTTCATTTGCATCACTTAATTCAATAGTTGTTGCTTTGTTGCAGAAAAATGATGAAGAAAAAGAGCAACCAGTTGCTTTCTTTAGCAATATTCTCATAGATTCTGAACTAAAGTACAACATTCTTGAAAAATAGGTATATTCTTTGGTAAAAGCCCTAAAGGCCTTCAGGACTTATGTGTTGCAGTCATAGATCATTGCTTATGTGCCAAATGTTTGACTAAAGTATGTCTTAGTCCAAAGTCATGTGGAAGGCAAAAGAGGAAACTGGATAGCTAAGATTCAAGAATATGACTTAGACGTAAAGCCCACAAAGTTGGTGAAAGGGCAGGGATTGGAAAATATGTTGACAGAGTCAAATTTTAGGCATTGGGAATCAACTTGCTAACACCTATGAATGAGGAAATAATTGAAGAAGGTGAAGAAAAATCAAACCTAGGTATGAAGATCCGATATAAATTTTTATGCTTAGAATGGTACAAGCACATAGTTCATTATTTATGTTTTCTCTCTTGTCCTCAATCTTTGGATAGAACAAGATATAGAGCATTAAAAATCAAAGCACAGCCATATGTGATTATAGAGGGCAGATTGTATTGGAAGGATCCTCTGGGAATTTTACTGTTATGTTTAACATGGGATGAATCTACAAAGACCATTAAAGATTATCATGAGAAGTTATGTGGTGGACATTATAGTTGGAAAACTACTGCACATAAAATCCTCCAAGAAGGGATTTATTGGCCCACCCTATTTCGTGTTTCTCAGAATTTATCAGACCTGTTAGCTTTTTGTTGAGAAGAAAAGGCTAGCTCCCTTTCCTTTGATCCCAATCTTCATAAAAGAACCATTCAGACAATGCGGACTAGATTTTGTTGGAGAAATTAACCCACTTTCAAGTGGACAACACAAGTGGGTTCTTATAGCTACTGATTATTTCACAAAGTGGGTAGAAGATATAGCTACTAAAAGGGAAAATGATCAGGTGGTGATGAAGTTTTTATAGGAAAATATTTTCAACAGATTTGGACGCCCTGTCAAATTCATAACAAACAATGCTCAAGTGTTCAGTTCAAGTAAGTTTGTTTCTTTTTGTCAGAAGTATAATGTTATTTTATCTCATTCAACAACTTATCATCCATAGGGAAATGGATTGGTTGAATCCACTAAGAAAACATTGATGAAAATTCTTAAGAAAACTATTGCAGAGAATAAAAAAGACTGGGATTCAAAATTAAAGTTTTCTTTATGGGCTGTCCAAGTGACTACAAAAAGGTCTACAAGAAAATCACCTTTTGAGTTAGTGTATGGAACTCAAGCTTTGTTCCCAAGTCAGCTTGTGAAGCGTGTGATTACAATGATTCAAGAGGCAAAAGAAGAGCCCAATGCTCTGATAAGAAGGATGCATAAGGTAGTGGAGTTGAGTGAAAGAAGGGATAAGGTAAGAGATAATCTTATTATGTATCAATCAAAGATGAAGGGTATTTTTGACAGAAAGGCCAAGGAAATTGATTTTAAAGTTGTAGACCTGATATTAAGGTAGGATACTAGAAGAGAAGATAGGGGCAAACATGGGAAGTCTCTGGTATGGCCCATTCATAATTATAGAAGCAAGGGCAAATAATACATTCTTCTTGGAGAATCTTGATGGTGAAACTTTACAGTTGCCTATTAATGGGTAGTACCTCAAACATTATTTTCAATTTTGAAGCACAAGCATCCTGCCATTGTAGATACCGAAGTGAATTCATTGTACAAATTCCATATAATTTAAATTGGCTAAGAAATATGTGACTCCATGCCTGAGGTGAAGGCACTAATCTGTAATTCTTAGTGCTTTTGTGGCAAAAGCACTATCCCCAGGAGGAGCCAGATGTTGTAGCATCCATTTTCATTTAAATTTTGTTTTCAATTTTATAAAAAAAAATAATAATAAAAAAATCAACTATTATGTTCTAACGGAATTGAAAGAGAATGTGGAAGTCCAAAAGAAGTGATTTGTTTTATATTATTGATGGCTTTCAAAAGTGAGAAACCCAGGAGAAGATCTAAGTCATTCGATCGATAGGCAATAGATCTAATGGTAATCGCGTGCAAACATGCGCAGAGGATAATTCCACAATTAGATGTGAGAAATTATAAAACTGAGTTAAAACACTAGTTAATCGTGTTCGTCCACTTGAAGTATTCAGATCCGATGGTAATCACATGGTTAACAAGGATAAGGTTTAATCCAGAAAACGAATACAATGGTTTAGGGAATGTAATTTAATCTATTGAAGTATGGATCGATCATAGCTGCTGATCAACATGGGACGAAATCCGAAGGATATCGCGTCAAAAAGTGCATGGGTTTTATTATAAATTTCAGAACCGAGAAGTCTAGAATTGCAGTTTTGTTTCATTTCAGTTCCATGGGGAAGGTAAAGGTTTGCGGAAAAGATGGACCCAATATGTTATGAACTGGGTTTTATTTCCTTTTCGGTTCTGGCCATAAGCATTTAAGGAAGGATCAATGGTGATTGGTCAGGTTTCTTTGTGATTCAGCCAATTAGAATGCTTTCGATATATATATAGTCCCATAACTCACAGTTCCACACACAAAATTTTGTAAATATGTGTCTTTACTGCATTAAAGTAGTTTAATTGTCATCAGAACATCTACAGGAATACTATTGAGAGAATATAAATGAGATGAAGGAATCAGTTTCAAAGGCCACAAATTTGAACAACAAACAACAATCACCAATCATACTCTCATTTCTGTTACTTCTTGTTATCTTATTTTCTTGAGAAGAATGAGGTGTCTTTTACCCTCCAATGTAATATTCTGTAATGACTTTTACTTTAGATAGTTAGAAGATAGTTAAGTAGATTTGACAGCTTTGCTAGTTACCAACTACCCCATGATGTATAAGAAGAGGAAAAATTATAGAAAAAGGTCTGAATTTTGAAGAGCTTGGAGGGTATGCTATTGTATTCTTGAGAAATTGATGATTAATGAAAGAATCAGAAGTTTTCCACACATTGTTGGTTATGATTTCGTAATTTCTTTTTTATGTGTCATCGTGTGTCTTCCTTTCTTTAAGTATGGTAATGAAGTTGTAGGTCTTTGTTTACTTATGTGAATGAAGTTAAAATTCCTTAAAGAGCGTTCCTATATTTAAAGTTCCTACTTCTACATTTCTTCTAAGTTACAGATAATAGTTTATGTGAAAAACAACATATTGTATGTAACTTCTCAAAGCATTCTTCACTCAGCGTTTAGATTCAACAATCACATGGCATTCTGAGACTTTCATATCAGCTAAATATTAAGGGTTAAAAGTAAGGCCCTTCAGGTCCTTCACTTGAGGATACATCATACAAATTAGTGAAAATAATGATAAACATTATTGTCTTAAGCACAATTTCTACACAACCAAGAAATTGGTTTGTTAAGGGACAACATTAACTGGTGCTATTGTCGGGGAATGAAATCAAGAACACTTTTCCCCGCGTTTCTAAAATTTTCCTCTAGTTGTTCAATGAGGAGGAAATATTTGGATGTATTGAATAGAAAATAATAACTTTGGCTTCAAAGAGGCATCATATGAGGTCAGATACCTCACAACGAAAATTTCAAGCCCTTTCAAACCCTAAGAGACTAGTTTCCAAGAGGGTTGGAAGGCTAGAACTCCAATTACACCAAGTCCTACACTGTCTACACCTAGCAGCAGTTCAATACATATCTCATCCAAAAATTCACCTTTTTTTGACCAAGAGCTACCTTTTACATCCACTTCATTTCAAGAACCCAACTGTCAAGAACAGTCTTTAGAGTCCGTTTCTTTCTAAGTATCTGTTATAGTTATTCAACCTGAACCTATAACTACATTGCCACCTTTTCATACTCCATTTACTCCTCAGTTAGGTTCTACATCTGCTGGTACTCAAGGTTCAATAAGTTTAGGATCAAACATGGCAGCACCTGCATTCTTGTTGAATAGATATGCACCTATTTAGTTGCCACAAGATTTGAATCCAATGCCTCAAGAATACTAAAAAATTCTTCCTCATTTCTCACAGGAGGATGAACAAACAACAAAGAAGCATATAGCAGTGTTTTGTAATTTTGTAGAAAATCTCAATGTTGAACACTTGGATGTTGTTTTAAGACTTTTTGTACAATCCTTGGATGGAGAAGCAAGAAAGTGGTTTAAAGGGCTTCCTAATAACTCTATTCCGACATGGGAAGAGATGGAGTACCTATTCACCCAGAGATGGGGTGAGAAACGATACCATGGGTATTCACTCATAGAGTTTAATGCTATTAAGAAGAAATCTGATGAAATTGTTGTTGAGTTCACTAGAAGGTTCAATAAAATTTAGAACAATCTTCCAGTGGAGATCAATCCCCCTCCTGCTGGTGCAAAAATAACTTTTGCAAGGGCATTTGAATCAGATTTTGGGTTCACATTGAGGGAGAGAAGGTCCACAACCCTTGATCAGATCCAAACTTATGCCTTAGAAATAGAATCAAATCTAGTGGTTGTAGGTAAAGCTCCAGAGATGCAACCTACTCAAGATAAGGGAAAGGCTAAAGTGGAATCATCTCAAAGTCAAATTTAGAGGATATGAATATTGTAATTAAAAATTTGTCTCATAAATTAATTAAATTGGAATTGGAGAGTAAGAATTCTCAGAGGCAAGCACAACATAACATAAAATTTAATCCTCAATATAGAATACAACCTCTGCAAATTGCAGAAGGAGAGAAAAGACCAAGATCAGGTTCAAGAACCACTTTGCTTAGAGGAAAATCCTAATTAAGTGACAAAGCATTCCAGGGACCATGATGATCATATTTCTACATTATATGCAGTAGATGAAGATGAACTAGGTGTTGAGGGAGAAGAATATGTTGAAACATATCCCACTTATGATGAGAATGAAATTGATGAATATTGGAAGCAGTTTATTGATTTTATGCAGGCAGAATTACATAAGAAATATGACTTGAGATCAAGGAAAATATCTGGAATTCAAGAAAATGAAGGTGAGCAGCAAGTTCCAGCTCCCCTACAAAAGGCGACTCCACAAGAACCACAACCTACAAAACAATTAAATAAAGAAAAGCAACAACAAAATACAAATAGCAAGACTCAAATACTTCAAGGTGAGTCTTCTCAAGATAAAAGTGACAAAATTCCTTTAGAAAAAATTGTTTCCTTCCACAAGAGATTTCAGTGACGAAGAAAAGTGAAGATGAAAATGAGAGGAATACTGAACATGTCCACGTGTTTAGCCTCACTAAAGAGCTAGAAAAATTCAAAATTTAGGCACCCCTCACAGAGTTGGTCAAAACACTAGTTTATCAAAGAGAGATTGTTGGGTTTATCAACTTGCCTCAGAATGTGAATATAAATAACACTGTGAATCTGCAAGAGGATAAACCAATAGTGGTTTTTGGTCCACATGTGGAGGAGGTAGATTCTTCAACACCTTCCTTCTACATTTCTTTATTGATTCATGATTTCCTCTTTCATAATTGTATGCTTGATTTAGGGGCTTCACATAACCTTATGCCACTATTAGTGATGAAACAATTAAACCTAAAAGTTACTAAACCTTACAGAGACCTGTATTCTTTTGATTCAAATAAAGTCAAGTGTCTCGGTGTCATTAAAGATATGGTGGTGTCACTAGCCCAGACACCAGCTAGAAGCTTGGTAATGGATGTAGTGGTAGCAGATATCCCTGCTAGGTTTGGAATGTTGCTATCTAGGTCATGGGTGGCTAAATTGGGTGGTGTTCTAAAATTGGATTTTAGTTATGCTATCATACCAATTTTTGGTGGAGAATAAAGGAGGTTGTACAGAGAAAGAAGATTTGTTAAAACAATCACAAAGAACAGAGAAAGTAATTCACCTGAATATAGCTAAGAAAAAGATGACTTTTCTTGCTTCATGCTGCATGACAATGCAGAGTTGGCTAAAGATAATTAGAGGCGACGTACTTTAGCTAGTGTAAATATAGAGCTGCAAACGAAAGGGGTGTGGAAATGCTTCTTTAATGGAGCCTATTCTAAATAAGGAACAGGTGTTGGTTTCCTTTTAATTACACCTAGAGGTAATATGATCCATTTTTCTTTTAAACTGGAGTTCAAAGTGACTAATAATGTGACATAATATGAATCCTTGATCATTGCCCTGCAAATAGCAAAATAAATGGGAGTCCAGTCAAATTCTGTTTTTGGAGATTCAGAGCTGATTATAAAGAAAATAAAGAACCATTTTCAAACAAAACACCCTAGGCTTAGGGCATACATGAAGTGTGGGATTTAGTTGACAACTTCTTTGAGGCTTTCAACACACAGTTCATTCCAAGAGATGGAAACAGATTAGTAGACTCTTTAGCTGTGGATGCCAATACTTTTAGGACTCCTATATATCCAAAGCTAAGATATGAAGTTGAAATGAGGCACAGGCCTTCTGTTCCAGACAATATAAAACACTGGCAGATTTTTGAGGATGATCAGCAGATTAAGAAATTCTTGACTATGATTGAAGATTTTTAGGGCATCGAGATTGATCAAGATGAAGATGATGCAATAGAAGGTGCAAAAGTAAGTGGTTTTAAAAATTCCATAGTTAATAAAAAAATTAATCAATTGAAAGCTAATATTCTGCCAAGGGGGCTTGTGCCTCTTGAAAGAATTTTTAACTCTAATGATGTAGCTGTTAGTTGAGAGAAAATTCTAGAAAATGAACAGATTCAAGATCACAATATTGGAACCTAAAAGTAGCCCAAGTTAGTCAAATTATTTAATGGAGTTCCGCTTAAGTATAAGGATAGATATATTGAGCTTTTCAGGGACCATACTGATGTTTTTTCTTGGTCCTATGAGGATCTCAAGACATATAATGTAAGTATTATTCAGCACAAGATTCCCTTGAAAGAAGGGATTAAACCATTTAAGCAGAAACTTAGGAAGATAAACCCTTTTCTTTTACCATTGATTGAGAAAGAAGTCAGAAAGCTGCTTGATTCCAAGATAATAGTTCCACTCTAGTACTCTAATTTGGTGGCCAATCTAGTACCTATGAGCAAGAAAAATGGAGAAATAAGCCTATGTGTGGATTTTAGAAATTTGAATAGGGCTTCCTTGAAAGATAACTATCCGTTGCCTAAAATGGATCATGTGCTGCAGAAGGTAATAGGATCATTCAGAATGTCAATGTTGGATGGGTTTTGTGGGTATAACCAGGAGGCTGTTGATAAAGAAGATCAGAAAAAGATTGCATTCATAACACCTTGGGGAACCTTCATGTATGCTCGAATGCGTTTTGGGTTGATGAATGCAGGTGCAACATTTCAGAGGGCTATGGACATTACATTTGTAGGTGATAAGTCTGTAGTAATATAATTGGATGAGATCATTATTTTCTCTATCTGATGAGGAGCATCTAGACCATCTTAAAAAGACTTTTGAGAAATGAAGAAAATTTGGGCTTTCTTTGAATCATAAGAACTCTATTTTTGCTCTAGAAGAAGGCAAACTTCTGGGGCACATTGCTTCTAGAGATGGAGTGAATATAGATCCAGCAAGGGTGCAAGCTATGTAGAAAATACCCCTCCCCAGGAGTAAGAAAGACATTCAAAAATTTATGGTAAAAATATTTTTTTTAAGGAGGTTTGTGTCCAATTACATTGAAATTGTAAAAGAAATTACCAATATGTTGAAGAAGGAAAATGAGGTGCATTGGACCAAAGAAACCAGAGATTCATTCTCTAGGATTAGAGAAGAATTACAAGCAACTCTAGTTTTAATTAGCCCTGATTATCAAAAGCATTTTCAATTTTTTTCATTTGCATTACTTAATTCAATAGTTGTTGTTTTGTTGCAAAAAAATGATGAAGAAAAAGAGCAGCCTGCTGTTTCTTTAGCAATATTCTCAGAGATGATGAACTAAAGTACAATATTCTTGAAAAATAGGTATATGCTTTGGTAAAACCCCTAAAGGCCTTCAGGACTTATGTGTTGCAGTCACAGATCATTGCTTATGTGCCAAATGCTGCAGTAAAGGATGTCTTAGTCCAGAGTGATGTGGATGGCAAAAGAGGAAAATGGATAGCTAAGATTCAAGAATATGACCTGGACATGAAGCCCATAAAGTTGGTGAAAGGGTAAGGATTGGGAAAGATGTTGACGGAGTCAAATTTTCAGGCATTGGGGATCAACTTGCTAACACCTGTTAATGGGGAAATAATTGAAGAAGGTGAAGAAAAATCAAACCCAAGTATGAAGATCTGATATAAATTTTTATGTTCAGAATGGTACAAGCACATAGTTCATTATTTATTTTTTCTCTCTTGTCCTCAATATTTGGATAGAACAAGATATAGAGCATTAAAAATCAAAGCACAACCATATGTGATTGTAGAGGGAAGATTGTATTGGAAGGATCTGTAGAAATTTTGAATAATATGCCACTTATTCACAGAGATTATCCTGATTATACACTATTTGCAGAATCATGCATAATACATAACCTCCTCTACGTTGATCATCAATTTGCAGTATTAAAGAAACAATCACATGTGCACAGTGAAGCATCAACCACACATATCAACACAGTATGTACCCGGGGAAAGCATAAAGCTGAAAACCCCCAACTATCTGTATATTATATTGATAGAGAACATGTAACAATACATAGTACAATACTCCTCACAAGTACTCAGTACTATCTCCACCTGTTACACACAAACTAGCTCATATCTTGAATCAATCACTGGCTTTCAAATCTCCTCCGCTGCTTGCCTACCTCCACTGCACAATCTTGATGGAATACTGATGAATGAATGATCCAAATTATATTTCCCTTGGATATACACGCAATCCTCATTGGGAATACTCAATCATTGATTGTGCAAATCTCATGCACAACTATAGTCACAACTGATAGCTGTCTTGCCCTTTCACTCACCTCTAACACTTGTCTCCATTGAACTGTCCATGCACTGAGTTGACTGATGTATTTCTCAGTTGATTTATGAGTTAATAATTAGTTAATTAATTAATAATTAATTCACACCACTCATCATTAGTCTATTTGTCAGTTAGACTAACTACAACTAGTTCAACTAAGTCAAACTGAACACAACTCCATCAACTCCTCATTCAACTCCACCAAACTCAATCACTGAAGTTCTAACTGAAGTCCTTCATGCAATAGCTCAAGTAAACCATAAGAGACACATATTTCCTTCTGGAAGTTGCATGTGCCACATCCGTAGCTCGAACTAAAGTGCTCCAAGAGGATAAGATAATGTTTATAGTCCAAATATTATTAAGAGCTAAGAATATTCGATTGTTCTATTTTTAGCCTGGAAATCTAAAAATAGACTCCGCCCATATGTCTAAAAATAGAGGTCCATCTATTTTTACCAACATGACCAATCATCCACAAATAGCATCCTGCAACTCATAGACCATGATCCATATGTCTAAAAATGGACATAGTCTAAAAATAGACTTTGCACCAAAAATAGCCTACGGGACCACTTAGCGAAGGTGACTTCTTTTCACTAAGCTCCATCATCTTGCTGCATTTTCAACAGGATCCTGTGAAAATTTTATTGTTATGTTTAACAGAGGATGAATCTATAGAGACCATTAAAGATTATCATGAGAAGTTATGTGGTGGACATTATAGTTGGAATGCTACTGCACATAAAATCCTCCAGGTAGGGTTTTATTGGCCCACCCTATTTCATGATATATATATATATATATATATATATATATATATATATATAATATATATATATATTATATATATATATATATATATATATATAAGCTTGTCAGAATCTGTTAGAAGTGTCAGATTTTTACTGAGAAGAAAATGTTAGCTCCCTTTCCTTTGATCCCAGTCTTCATAGAAGAACCATTCAAACAATGGGGACTAGATTTTGTTGGAGAAATAAACCCACTTGCAAGTGGACAACACAAGTGGGTTCTTACAACTATTGATTATTTCACCAAGTGGTTAGAATCTTTACCTACTAGAAGGGAAAATGACCAGGTGGTGATGAAGTGTTTAGAGGAAAATATTTTTCAGCAGATTTGGATGCCCTGTCAAAATCATAAAAGACAATGCTCAAGTGTTCATTTCAAGTAAGTTTGTTACTTTTTGTCAGAAGTATAATGTTATTTTATGTCATTCAATAGCTTATCATCCATAGGGAAATGGATTGGCTGAATCCACTAACAAAACATTGATAAAAATTCTTAAGAAAACTATTGCAAAGAATCAAAAATCCTGGGATTCGAAATTAAAATTTGCTCTATAGGTTGTCCGAGTGACTACAAAAAGGTCTACAGCCAAATAACCTTTTGAGTTAGTGTATGGAACTCAATCTTTGTTCCTAATTTAGCTTATGAAGCCTGTGATTGCAATGATTCAGGAGGCAAAAGAAGAGCCCAATTCTCTAATAAGAAGGATGCATAAGGTAGTGGAGTTGAGTGAAAGTAGGGATAAGGTAAGAGATAATTTGATTATGTATCAATCAAATATGAAGGGTATTTTTGACAGAAAGGCCAAGAAATTGATTTTAAAGTTGGAGACCTGGTCTTAAGGTAGGATACTAGAAGAGAAGATAAGGGAAAACATGGGAAGTTTGATCCTCTCTAGTGTGGCCCATTCAGAATTATAGAAGAAAGGGAAAATAATACATTCTTCCTGGAGAATCTTGATGGTGAAACTTTATAGCTGCCTATCAATGGGCAGTGCCTCAAACATTATTTTCAATTTTGAAGCACAAGCATCCTGTCATTGTAGATACTAGAGTGAATTCACTGTACAAATTCCATAGAATTTAAACTGGCTAAGCAATATGTGACTCCATGCCCGAGGTGAAGGCATTGATCTACGGTTCTTAGTGCTTCTGTGGCAAAATCACTATCCCTAGGTGGAGCCAGATGTTGTAGCGTCCATTGTCATTTAAATTTTGTTTTCAATTTTATCGAAAAAAATAAAATAAAATATTATGTTCTAACAGAATTAAAAGAGAATGTGGAAGTCCGAAAGAAGTGACTTATTTTATATTATTTGTGGCTTTCAAACGTGAGAAACCCAGGAGAGATCTGAGCCATCCGATCGATAGGCAACATATCTAACGGTAATTGCATGCTAATAAGCGTGGAGGATAACACCAAAATCGAACACGAGAAAATATAAAACCGAGTTAAAACCTCAGTTAATCGGGGCCATCTGCTTGAAGGATTCAGATCCGACGGAAATCGTGTGGTTAACAAGGACGAGGTTTAATCCAGAAAACAGACGTGATAGTTTATGGAATTTGATTTAATATGTTTAAGTCTGGATCGATCACAGCTGCTCATCAAGAAGGGACGAGATTCGATGGATATCGTGTCAAAAAGTGCATGGGTTTTATTATAAATTCCGGACTCGAGAATTTTATGAACTGCAACTTTGTTTCCTTTTGATTCCATGGGGAAGGTAAAGGTTTGTGAAAAAGGTGAACCCGATATGTTATGAACTAGGGTTTATTTCCTTTTGGGTTCTGGCCATAAGCGTTTAAGGAAGGACCGATGGTGATTGGTCGGGTTTCTTTGTGATTCAGCCAATTAGAATGCTTCCAATATATACATGGCCCCATAACCCACAGGTCCACACACGGAATTTTGTAAATATGTAGTTTTGTTGCATTAAAGTAGTTTAATTGTCATTAGAACATCTACAGGAATACTGTTGAGAGAAGATAAATGAGATGAAGGAAGCAGTTTCAAAGGCCACAGGTTCAAACAATGAGCATCAATCACCAGCCATACTATGATTTATGTTACTTCTTGTTATCTTATTTTCTTGAGAAGAATGAGGTGTCTTTTGCCCTCCAATGTCACATTCTGTAACTTTTACTTTAGACAGTTTGAATATAATTAAGAAGTTTTGACAGCTTCGGTAGTTACCAACTGTCCCATGATGTATAAGAAGAGGCAAAATTATAGAAAAAAGGTCTGAATTTTGAAGACCCTGGAGGCTATGCTATTGTATTCTTGAGAAATTGATGATTAATGAAAGAATCAAGAGTTTTCCACACATTGTTAGGTATGATTTTGTAATTTCTCTTTTATGTGTCTTTGAGTGTCTTCCTTTATTTAAGTATGGTAATGAAGTTGTAGGTCTTTGTTTACTTATGTGAATGAAGTTAAAATTCCTTAAAGAGTGCTTCTATATTTAAAGTTCCTACTTCTACATTTATTCTAGGTTACAGATAATATTTTCTGTGAAAAACAACATATTGTCTCTAACTTCTCAAAGCATTCTTCACTCAACATTTATATTCAAAAATCACATGGCATTTTGAGACTTTCATCTCAACTAAATATTGAGGGTTAAAAGTCAGGCCCTTCAGGTCCTTCACTTGAGGATACATCATACAAATAAGTGACAATAATGATAAACATTAATGTCTTAAGCACAATTTCTACAAAGCCAAAACATTTCTTTCTTTGAATAGATTCAAGATCACAATATTGGAACCCAGAAGGAGCTCAAGTTAGTCAAATTCTTTAATGGAGTTCCACCTAATTATAAGGATATATATATTGAGCTTTTCAGGGACTATATTGACGTTTTTGCTTGGTCCTATGAGGAACTCAAGACATATGATGTAAGTATTATTCAGCACAAGATTTCCTTGAAAGAAGGGATTAAACCATTTAGGTAGAAACTCAAGTAGATAAACCCTTTGCTTTTACCATTGATTGAGAAAGAAGTCAAAAAGCTACTTGATGCCAAGAGAATAGTTCCACTTTGGTACTCTGGCTGGCTGGCCAATCTATTACCTGTGAGGAAGAAAAATGGAGAAATAAGGCTATGTGTGGATTTTAGAAATCTAAATAGGGCTTCCTTGAAAGATAACTATCCATTAATTAAAATGGATCGTGTGTTGTAGAAGGTAATAGGATCATTCAGAATGTCAATGCTGGATGGGTTCTCTGGGTATAAACAGGTGGTTGTTGATAAAGAAGATCAGAAAAAGATTGCATTCACAACTCCTTGGGGAACCTTCATGTATGCGATCGAATGCCTTTTGGGTTAATGAATGCAGGTGCAACATTTTAGAGGGCTAAGGACATTGCATTTGTAGGTGATAAGTTTGTAGTTATATACCTGGATGACATCACTATTTTCTCTAAGTTTGATGAGGAGCATCTGGACTATTTTAAAAAGACTTTTGAGAAATGTAGAAAATTTGGGCTTTCTTTGTATCCTAAGAAGTCTATTTTTGCTCTAGAAGAAGGAAAATCGCTGGGGCACATTGTTGCTAGAGATGGAGTGAAGATACATCTAGCAAGGGTGCAAGCCAGGGAAAATTTTAAGAACCCCCCCTAAATTTATAAGTATAATAAATGGGTGAATCTCCATGGTATATAGGAAAAATCGAAGGCGATTTTGTCAATAATATAATATGTATATATAAT
>APFE031458838.1:36807-47258 GCA_000404065.3 Pinus taeda | reverse complement strand
TTTTATTTATTTACCATACTTCTCATTTATTTATATTTTTATTAATTTACCATACCTCTTTTATAAATATGGTAGTTGGCCCATAGGATTCACTTAAATAAAACCTATTCTTGAAAATGGGCGAATGGATTCACTTAAATAAAACCTATTCTTGAAAATGGGCGAATGGAAGGTTATAACTCCTAATTTCAAGGGCTAAATTTACCTTTTTTACCCTCTCTCTTAAAATAAGGTGGGCTATTTGAGGTGATTTGTAAAAATGTACTATGATACAAAATATTCACCCACTAAAAATTTAAAACCCTTTAATTTCGCCAATGGGCGAACATTCGCCCCTAAAATTTTCTATGGCGCAAGTTGTGCAGAAAATACCCCTGCCCAGGAGTAAGAAAGACATTCAAAAAGTTCTGCGAAAAATAAATTTTTTGAGGTTTGTGTCCAATTATGCAGAAATTGTAAAAGAAATTAATATGTTGAAGAAGGAAGCTAGAGAGTCATTCTCTAGGACTAAAGAAGCATTACAAGTAGCTCCAGTTTTAATTAGCCCTGATTATCAAAATCCTTTTTAATTTTTTCATTTGCATCACTTAATTCAATAGTTGTTGTTTTGTTGTAGAAAAATGATGAAGAAAAAGAGTAGCCAGTTGATTTGTTTAGCAAGATTCTCAGAGATTCTGAACTAAAGTACAATATTCTTGAAAAACAGGTATATGCTTTGGTAAAAGCCCTAAAGGCCTTCAGGACTTATGTGCTGTAGTCACAGATCATTGCTTATGTGCCAAATGCTGCACTAAAGGATGTCTTCATCCAGAGTGATGTGGAATGAAAAAGAGGAAAATAGATAGTTATGATTCAAGAGTATGACCTGGACATAAAGCCCACAAGGCTAATGAAAGGACAGGGATTGGCAAAGATGTTAATGGAGTCAAATTTTCAGGCATTAGGAATCAACTTGGTAACCCTTGTGAATGAGGAAATAATTGAAGAAGGTGAAGAAAAATAAAACCTACGTATGAAAATCCAATATAAAATTTTATGTTCAAAATGGTACAAGAACATAGTTCATTATTTATATTTTCTCTCTTGTCCTCAATATTTGGATAGAACATGATATAGAGCATTAAAAATCAAAGCACAACCATATGTGATTGTAGAGGGTAGATTGTATTGGAAGGATCCTATGGGAATTTTATTGTTATGATTAACAGAGGATGAATCTACGTAGACCATTAAAGATTATCATGAGAAGTTATGTGGTGGACAATATAGTTGGAAAGCTACTGCACATAAAAGCCTCTAGGCAGGGTTTTATTGGCCCACCCTATTTGGTGATATATATAAGTTTGTTAGAAGTTGTCAGAAGTCTCAGCTTCTTGCTGAGAAGAAAAGGTTAGCTCCCTTTCCTTTGATCCCAATCTTCATAGAAGAACCATTCAGACGATGGGGACTATATTTTGTTGGAGAAATTAACTTACCTTCAAGCAGACAACACAAGTGGGTTCTTGTGGCTACTGATTATTTCACCAAGTGGGTAGAAGCTATACCTACTAAAAGGGAAAATGACCAGGTGGTGATGAAGTTTTTAGAGGAAAATATTTTCAGCAGATTTGGATGCCCTATCAAAATCATAACAAAAAATGCTCAATTTTTTAGTTCAAGTAACAATGCTCAATATTGTTTATATGCACGAACTTATATGATTATGTTAACTAAGAGAATATAAGACAAAGTATCTGTTTACGCAATGTTAACTAACAATTATAAGAAGATAAGTAAGATCTATGGTGTAACTTAAGGAAATAGCACAGATTGCTACCTTAGCAATGCGCAAGCACCTTAGCCCCTAGTTAGGGATGTGCAAAGGCAATTATAACAGATTGAAAAGGTCTCACAGGTCAGGATAGTGCACAAAGGTATTCATAGTTGGACTAAGATGACCCCTCAAACATCTCAAGGGTGTGGAAACCTGGTTCCAACATCCCCCCATACTGCTTCAGGTGAGACTTCAGTTCGCGCTCCATGGGCTAATGCCAAAAGGGCTAGTAGTGTAGGGATTTGTTTGGCTAATTAACTCTGAACTTGGGTCAGGCCCCCACAAGCCAACAAATGATTCCATTGCCAGGACCTTAATCTGCATAGAGATGTCTAATGTCGTATCATTGGAATCCAACTAAGAAGGAAATTGAAGGTTGGTTGGACAGAAGAATTCACAAGTTTGCGGCGCAGGAGAATAGGAACCCACAACTGTCAAAATAAGAGTGGTTAGACTGCTACCTATACACAGAGATCCACAAAATCTTCTTTGCGTCTTTCCCCAATGAGCTGTATGAGTGGATCGTGAAGCTAGTAGATAACCAAGGAAGGTGGAAGCTCGATGATCCTATTGTGTGGACCCCAGAGTTGGTGCACAGATTGGAAGCATTGAAGGATCAGATCATGCATGATGTTAATCACTAGCTCGATCAAATTATATCAGGACTCATTAGTGAGTTCGTGGTTGACACCTCAATTAGCTACAATGTGGTAGAGCGATGCTTTCTCAAAGGACCACGAGGTAAGTAGGTAAATTCTTTGAACACTTGGATTAAAATGTTATTGTGTGAGAAGAGGGTTATGAAGTTACCTTGATGTCTGAAGCTACGCAAAGTGAAAAAACCTACAGAAATGAAGGAATTAAGGGACCAGAGAATAGCCCTTTGATTCACCTCAGTGAGGGGATGAGGAAGAGCTTGTGAAGGTCTCACCGCGAAGTGCGATCAATCTAATAAGGCATAGAATCCTGAATACCACCCCCACCCACACCGCCACTAGCTTCACCACCATCACCTCCATCTTCACCCGTACCACCACCACCACCATGATTCAATATGGTGAGCACAGTGAAGTTTCTTGTGTTCAAAGGTTTGGGGAATGAGGATCTGGACCAGTTCTGGTTCGTGATAAGAGCCATATGGGAAGTGCAAGGAGTTATGGATGACAATATCAAGAAAGAGATGCTAGTTAGCGCCTTGTAGGACAGCGCGCTGACTTGGTATATTAAGCACTCTAATGATAATCCAAATGTGGGAATCACGGATATCCAAACAACACTAAATAGAGAATGTAGTAGGCCGAAGTCTGAAGCACAGTCAATTATTGGATTCAAGGATATCACGACGCTACTAGGCGAGACTCCATGGGAGTTGGATCAAAGGTTGAAGTGTATGATTCATGAAGCTAATATGAATATGACAGATGGACATCACTGCGAATGGTTTGTAGTGTCGTTAATGCCACATTTAAGGAGTGCGTTGTCTCATCAAAAGTTAACAACTTAGGCAGAGGCCTTGGAGATCGCAATGAGGCTACATGAGACCCCAATGAAGGATTCTAACTTGGGAGTTCAGCAGATCCACATGTAGTTGAAGAATTTATGCCTCCAGATGCAGAGTCTGAAACAGGACTGGACAGCTCGACCAGAAGTGCGCAAAGAGGTGTGGTGCGTAAAATGCAAGGGTCAGGGCCATGATAAAGACCACTACCCGGTGTTCGAAAATTACCTCAAAAGAGGAGGACCGATGCTGTTAAGGATGGAAGCACAAGCAGGATCGAGTGTGGCACCTGCTTTGTGGTGCACAATTTGTCAAATCAGTGGAAAGCATGCTACAGACAACTACCATTTGTTACAGAAGTACACACAAAATTCACAGCAATTGTTCTATAACTTTTGTAGGTCGGTGGGACATGATGAGCGCACTTGTAGGAGTTATGAGTTGATGATGGATAAAACTCCCACCTATAGAGTTTAGGCTGAAATGCTACCCATAGACCAAAATGCAAGAGCAGCACGAACAAGATTTCAGGGGCACAGATGAAGCCGAGGTGGAGGAGGACTTGAAAGAGGTTGTGGACAACTAATATGCTACAATTGCGGAGGGCCAGGAAATTATGTCCATGACTGTATGAACCCAACATGTCCATCATGTCTGTATTGTACCTTGTTTGATAATGATCTAGAAGATTGTCCTATGCTGATAGCTAGGATACACGACAAAGGAGGGCTAACACCTCCCCCGACTCAGAACCTACAGATGATGAGGTCTGAGCCATGCGAGGAGGATCCAAATGTGAACATGATGCTCTGATGTGGAAACACAACGAGAGATGACAAATGAAAACAACCAGAAGAAAGTACTTGGGTTCATAAAGCTTCGGCAAAAGAAGCAGACTTTGATTTGGAGTGTGCTAAGGAAACCTTTTTGGAAGGTAAGAAGAGCTTCACTAATGCCTCCACTTCAGGAAGCAAAGATAGACCAGAGTCAGATATGTACCCATCTATGCTTACAATGTTCCTAGAAAAATGCATGAAGTTACTACGTGACAGTAAGGTTGTAAACGGGTTAAACAAACTCATTAACAGATTCACTGGGACTGCTTTAGGAGAACCACGTGTAGTCCGTAAGATCGGAAAGCACAAGACAAGAACGGGGAGAGTGATGATGCTAACTGTGCAAATTGGAGAATATGAAATGGAACAAGTAGTTTTGGATCTAGGATCAGATGCGGAGGTTCTGCCGAAGCAAACATGGGAGCTAATGGGGAGACCTATGTTGTAGTGGTCCTCTATTCAGCTACGAATGGTGAACCAATAGAAGATAATACCCATGGGGCAATTGCAAGGAATCATTGTGGATGTTGAGAGAGCAAGTGCGCTAGCAAATTTTGAAGTGATAGAGATTGTTGATGATAGCAATCCATACCCCGCACTCTTAGGAGTTTATTGGGCCATTGACATAAACGGGGTGATTAATCAGAAGAAGCACAAAATGATTTTTGAAAAGAAGTCACTATGCATAATCATACCCTTGGACCCTGCTGAAGGATCACACTATACTGAGCCAGTGTGCGACTATGAAAGTGATGATGATTTGGATTGCATCTATCAGATAACAGTGCGAGACCAGGATTGGGTGAACCCTAATACGGATGGGTGAATTTCATGGGAGTACGAGAGCTCTTGTACCTCAGATTCTAATGAAGAAATTGAGTGATGGTAGAATTGATTACATGAGGTGACTACACTGAAATGTAACATGATGATAAGGTCACTGCGCTACGTATCAACAGAAGTGAGAGATCAACCTACTTATGATGGGTTAAGTGAGGTAGATACCTTCTTGGATAGGTTTGAAGGAGAAGTGCAAGAAAAGAAATGCTCTAGGCCTTGGACTAGGTACTGTGTGCCATGCCCGTGAGATGGTGGGGTACGTACAAAGGGAGCTTTGAGGATTGGCACGAATGCAGGAGAATGATGTGCACGTGCTTTAGGAAGCCTAAGATGCAATTAACAGATAAGTATGATGGATAGGATGATCCACGTGCGCACTTGGCCAAGTGGACTAAGGCTTATGGAGAAAAGCCACAACCTAAGTGGGTTCACCTGTTGTGTCATACCTTAGGTGTTATACCAATGAACTGGTATATAGAGACGAAGCTATGTCATGGGACAAGTGAATGGGATATCTTACGTGAAGGGTTCCTGATGACCTTTAGTTTTGAGGATGGATGGGGGGATAGTATTGATGAAGCATTTAAAGTGATAAAAGTAGCCATCTTTAAGATATCATAGGAGCCTTTAGACCTGAGTCAGCTAGGATGGGCTACTCAGCTGAGTTGCATGCTAGAATGTTACAATGTAACTGCTAAAGAGGAGGATGAGGATCCTAGGAATATTAACATTCCAAAAATAGAAGGCCATTGTGAGGTTCAAGGACCACATATTGAGAACCATGATATAACCGCGCTAGTAAAAATGAAGCAAGTGAATATTGGTACAGAGGCTGAACCTAAGTTTTCAAAGGTTGGTGACTACTGGGATGATGCGACGATGGATACGGTCACTGAGCTACTTCATGAGTACCAGGACTTATTCTCGACCAAGTTCATATATTTAAAGGGAATCATTAGAGATTTAGGGATGATTAGGATCATGTTAAAACCTGACGCGAAGCCAGTTAAGCAAAGGCATTACCACTTAAATCCAAAATACAAGGAGAAGGTCTGCATAGAACTAGACAAAATTCTCACAGCTGGAATCATCGAACCTGAGGAGGAACTCAATTGGGTAAGTCCAATGGTGGTGCAAGAAAAGAAGCAGAAGGACAAGATAAGAATATGTGTGGATCTCAGGAAATTGAATGATGCTTGTGTGTATGATCCATTCCCAACTCTGTTCACAGATGAGGTGTTGGATAATGTCAGTGGGCAGGAAGCATATTCTTTCATTAATGGGTTCTTAGGGTACCACCAGATTAAAATCGCACCAGAGGATAGGAGCAAGATGACCTACGCCACTGAGTGGGGTTGCTATCAATGCATTGTCATGCCGTTTGGGTTAAAGAACACGCTGACCATCTTTTCGCGCATGGTTGTTGCAAAATTTAAGGAATATATTCATAAGTTCTTGGAGGTTTATTTTGATGACTAGACTGTATTTGGGCTGGTTAAGTGCCATGTAGTGAGCTTACGCTTGATGTTGGATACCTGCCGAAGATACCAAATTGCGCTTAACCTCAAAAAGTGTGTGTTTCTTGTTCCCTTCGGTAACCTATTTGGACATGTGGTTTGCAGATAGGGACTGATGGTAGACCCCATGAAGATCGTGGTGATTCTAAATTTGGAAGCACCATAGAGTGTGAAACAGTTGTGTGCTACTCTGGGACATACAAGGTAATACAAAAAGTTTATCAAAAGTTATGCACAAATTACTGTGCCAATGAAACAATTGTTAATGAAGGATGTTACATTCTACTGGAATGATGACTGCAAGAAAAGCCTGGATATATTGAAGGAAAATATGGTCACTACATCGATTCTTGTTTTCCCAAACTGGGACAAAGAGTTTCATGTCCATGTTCATCCATCGTGCATCGCGCTGGGAGTGGTGCTAACACAGGATGGTTGAGAGGGCTTGGATCACCCTATCACATTCGTAAGTCACAGATTGTCTAAAGTAGAAAAGAACTATTCCACCACTGAATGCGAGGGACTAGCTATGGTATATGTGTTCCAGAAGTATCGACACCACTTGCTAGGAGGTCACTTTAAGATGTATAGCGATCATTCTGCGCTAAAGTACTTGGTCAATAAGCCTATGTTAGGGAGACACATATGCAGATGGCTTTTATTGTTCCAAGAATAGGACTCTGAAGTGGTTGTGAAGCCTAGCTGATTGAACGCGGGACTTGATCACCTGTTGCACATTGAGACATGAGAGGAACCTACCAGTCTGGAGGAAGGATTACCTGATGCACAACTTTTTGTTGTGCATGTAGCAGATGGACATTTTGAAGACATAATTCACTTTCTCATGACTAGAACTACACCAAAAGGATATTCAATCCAGTAGAAGAAGGAACTAGTGGTGCGTGTGGCAGATTTTTCTGTCATTCATGAAAATTTATATAAGATGGGGAATGATGAGATACTATGAAGGTAGCACCTGAGTTTGAATGAAGAAATGTCCTCGTGGATGCTCATGGGGGCACTGGAGGAGGACATTGTGCAGGGAGAGCGACCACGCAGAAGGTTTTCTGATGAGGGTTGTGGTGGACAACCCTTCATCAGGATTCAAAATCACATTGTAAGGCCTATGATGTATGTCAAAGAACAGGTAAACCATCGTGGAGGGATGAGATCTCTTTGAATCCGCAAATGACATTGCATCCCTTTGAAAAGTGAGCAATTGATTTTTTAGGACCTATCAAACCTTAAGGAAAGACAGGTGCAAGATATATTATCATTGTGACGAAGTACCTGACTTGTTGGGCAGAAGCACAACCCATAAAAGATTGCACAACCGTGATAGTTGTGAAGTTTCTATTTGAACACGTATTGACATGATTTGGATGTATGAAGATCTTGATGAGTGACTTTGGTATGCATTTCCTGAACGAGATGATCAATGTGCTGACATAATTTTTTCAGGTGTATCATTCAAAAAGCACACCATATCACCACAGACGAACAAGACAGTTGAAGCATTTAACAAAGTATTAGAGGTTGTGCTGACCAAAGTATGCAATGCCCAGCGAATTGATTGGGAGCTGTGTGTACCCGCAGTATTATGGCCTTATTGGACGACATGCAAGAAGCTGATGGGGCATATGCCTTTTAGGCTTATCTATGGAGTGGAAGTTGTAATGCCAATGGAATACATCATGCCTAGTCTACGCATAATAGCACTCACAGGTATGATGGACCGTGGAGCCTTGGAGGAGATGCTTGCGCAGTTGGAAGAACTTGAGGAAGAATGATTTTTGGATGGATTTCACCAGTAGGTACAAAAGCAGCGCGAAAAGGCCTGGCACGATTGACATATTAAGTTACGCACCTTCAAGGTGAATGATTTAGTGCTACTATATGATAATAAGTTTGAGAAAGTCCCGGGAAAGCTCAAAATTCATTGGCTAGGACCATATGTTATCAAGGAGGTCACAGACGGAGGCATGGTATAGTTGGTAAAGTTAAATGGAGAACCTTTCCCAGGAAATGTGAATGACAATCGTTTGAAGCTCTACACAGGTGGCCTGACCATCTGACTAACTGACAGAAGCATAGTCTTAGCACTTTAGGTAGCTAAAAGGAGGCGCTGGACTATAAACAGGGCTAGGGAAGTAGTTTAGCGGTCCCTGAACTGTGCATCTAGGAAGTACATTAGGCAGCTACTTAGTGCGCTGCCAATATTGCAGTGGTCCAGGCAGAACTAGGAGGTCTCCCCTCGAAGATCTCTACACTGACTGAGTGACTCGAGGGTGAGTTACGATGTTTGTGTTGAGGGCCTATTGTGTTGGCATTTTGGCATTGATTTAGGGCTATGGCACAGGTGTTGTCCTTGATGGCAACTCTCTTTGGTAACAGATCTCAGTTCAGGCTTTCAGAATGAAGGAAAAGACATATACGCAGGTTCATCTAGACAAAGATGTGTATACACGCGAGTTAGATGTTACAAAAGCGTGTATATGTTGGAAAACTTACTTTTGGACCGTGGTAGTGAGTCCTTGGTATTTGAACCTATGGTTTTGGTCCATGGTGTCTCGTTAGATGTGTTGATCCCAGGTATTGGGTTCATGGTATTGAATTGTTATGGTTTTGGACCATGGTATTGTGAAAGGCAAGACTATAAAAGAGGAAGGAGATCATGTGGCAAAGGGTATCGGTATTAGCATTGAATATTTGATAAAGTGGTAGATCTAGAATACTGGTAATTGGGTTATGGTGCAGATCTGGATCTGAATGAAGAAGGAACCTTAGCGCAAAGAGAAGGATAAGTTCTATTGATGGGTCATAATCTTTAAGCTTGAATGATAGTATCTTTGTATGATTTTGGTCTGTTATATGTGGCACTTGCTTGATCTATAACTCTGATAATATGGGTTAATTAGTGTTTGAATATCTGAAAGAGTGAATTATCATTTATAGATCTGTACGCAGGTTCATTGAAGCGAAGGTGCGTATACACGCTGGTTCAGTGAATGAAAATAGCATATATGTAGGTTGTTCCAAACACAGAAGCGTATGCACACATGTTGCAGGTTATTGAAATAGCGTATATGTTTTGAGTTGTGATCTAGCTGCTTCTGTTTATTGTTGTTGTGTTCTGGGTTCAGATTTTGGTGTGTGGTTTCTAGTACTGTGTTTTGGGTACAGCTGTCAAAGAAGTATCTACTTGATTCAGATCTAATTGGTGGAAAGGATTTTGGTTGTTGGAGAAATTCTTGATGATTGATGTTCATGGATCCAGTCTGAAAATTTATGAAACGTGGTCCCTGGAAGAAAGAGAAGGTTGTAGCCTTCTGTAGACCAACACCTACGTACTAGTATCTTGGCTAGTGCAAGAGCTAAATGGGGTTGTAGCTCCCTTCCAGGAGAAGCTGGAGAATGAGAGAGTGTTGTAGCTCTCTGCAGGTTGCAGCCTACGTACTAGTAAAGGACTGCACCAGTACATTGTAAAATAAGTTTCTAAGCTAAAAGAAGATAAAGACGAATTGCAGCAGGTGGTTTTCACCCACATTGGGTTTCCACCTTATATCTTGTGTTCTTGTGTGTGATTGTCTTTCTGCTCTGTTTTACTATTTCTGGTTATTGGTTATTTGATTCTAAAACACATATTAACAATCATCATCAGAAAGATATAATAACTTAAAAATTTTCTTTGTATATGCGGGTTTCCTTCTGCATAGTTGCGTATATACGCGGGTTTAGTTAAATGAAGTAGCGTATATCATTTTATTTTGAAAAGGGAATATTTGACTTAATAATACTGATTCACCCCCCCTCTCAGTATTATTTCCAACAATTGGTATCAGAGCTAGTCCTTCAGAAGAAGCTTGATCGCTTGAAGGAAGATCTTTCATCATGAGCAACTACGAGAGGGAAGCATCAATCAGGCCACCGATTTTTGATGGGACAAA
>APFE031458838.1:0-35739 GCA_000404065.3 Pinus taeda | reverse complement strand
GTCCCCTAGGTTTGAATCTAAAGTTTCTGCAATAGAAGAAAAAGAGAATCTACGAAATCTTACCATGTCACAGCTGCATGGAATTCTGACTGCTTATGAAATGAGGAAAGGAGGACCATCAGACAGGAGAGAAGCTGTTTTCAAGGCTTCAGGAAAAGGAGATTACTATGAGTCAGGACACGTGTCAGAAGAAGAGGAAGAATCAAATTTTGTCAAGAACCTTCAACGGGGTAATAGAAGATTCCGAGGTAAGTTACCTTTCAAATGCTTTGCTTGTGGAAGAGTCGGTCATTATGCTGCCAAATGTCCTCATAAGGATAAAATTGAAAAAGGGAAAGAACATGTTAGATGGAACAAGAAAAAGAATGCAACAAGAAAAGCTACTACACTCATGAAGATAGTGATGGACTTTCAAATAGTGATGAAGATGAACGAGGTAATAATTATAAACTTTTAATGTCTTTTGAAGATGATGATTACATGGATGCTATAGATGAAGAAGGTTTTTATGAAGAAATTTCTAAACTCAAAGTCTGTTTAGAAGAGAAAAATATGATTATTGATTCTCTGCAATGTCAACTGGCTGAAAGGAAAAACATCATGAAAAATTGGAATGTGAAATTGTTGGTCTTAGAAAAGAGATTGAGAAAACAAAAGCTCTTAATCTTAAATTTGTTAAAGGATCTGAAACTCTGGATGAGATTATCAATGTGCAGCATTCTCCACTAATCAATACAGGTCTGGGGTATAATGGAGAAGCATCACAAGCATCCACTTCCAAAAGTTATCTTGATGCAGCAAGGAGGAGCGAACAAAAGCCTAATAGAAATTATCAGGTAAATCAGGGGCAGTTTACCTCAAGAATGAACAAAGACTATCAAGAAAATTAGGGGCAATCTACTTTAAAGATAAAAAGAAGCCACAATTAGCCATAGGTAAAATCCTCTCAATTTTCTTCAAGAATGGATGACAATAGAAACTACAATCATTTGGCTAGTAGCTTTGACAATCGCATGAGTTTCTTCAGTGGCCAATGTTTCTCTTGCCATAACTTTGGCCACAAAGCAGCTCAATGTGTTGCCTATAAGACAATCATGACTAGAGAAGCTCAAAAACAAAGAAGTATGACTAGAATCATAAAAAGGACCTATAACAGCTTTTCCGCCCTTGAAAATGAAATTAAATGTTCTATTTGTAATAACTTCGGTCATGAAGATTCTAAATGCAGGAGCAGGTTTTGGAAGACAACTCAGAAAGAACAGACCTCAAATGCCAAAACATGGAGAATGAAGGAACCGCAACTAGAAAGATGTGGGATAGATTTATATGCAGAAGGATAAGAAAATCAATGGTACATCGACAGTGGATGTTCAAAGCATATGACATGTGACAAAGAAAAACTTGAATCATATAGTGTTTTAGAAAAGGGAAAGAAAGTTTCTTTTGGAAATGATACCCCAGCAGTCATAAAAGGAAAAGGCACTGTTCAATTGAAAGAAAAAGTCAAAGCTGGAAATGTTTTGTATGTTGATGGCTTGAAGCATAATCTACTGAGTGTCAGTCAAATGTGTGATCAAGGAACCGAAGTAATATTTTGATCAAATGGATGTAGTGTTCGTGATCTTGATACATGAAAAATAGTGATCAAAGGCAGAATAACTCCAAATAATTTATACATATTTGAAGAAGGACAACAACAATGCTATTTGAGAAAGGATGATGAACACTGGTTATGGCACCGGAGGTTGGGGCATCTAAGTTTTTCACAAATAAGGAAAGCATGAAAATACCAGGTAGTTCGTGGTCTTCCAGACATCAAAATTCCAGACAACACCATATGCAAATCATGTCAGTTTGGTAAGCAAACCAGAACTAACTTCCCTGAGAAGGAAGGATCAGCTAGCAGGCCTCTTGAGCTAGTCCATACAGATGTATATGGTCCATTTAGGACAAGGTCACCTCAAGGAGAAGAATACTTTATATTATTCATTGACGATTTCTCCAGGATGGTTTGGTTAGAACTTATGAAGCACAAAGACGAAGCATTCGAAAAATTCAAATCTTTCAAAGCCTTGGCTGAAAACGAATCAGATCACAAAATTAAGTGCCTTAGGTCTGACAGAGGTGGGGAGTTTACCTCAAATGAATTTTTCGATTTCTGTGAAGAACATGGAATAAGAAGGGAATTCTCTACAGCTAGGATTCCTTAGCAAAATGGAGTGGTGGAAAGGATGAACAAAACGGTTCAACAAATGGCTCGTGCTATGCTTGATGAGTCTGGAACTCCTGCAACCTTCTGGGGTGAAGCTGCATTTGTTGCAGTTGTTATTCTCAACAAAACAAATGTCCGAGTGAATAGCACTCAAACTCCTCATGAGCTCTGGTATGGTGAGACTCCTTTGGTAAAGCATTTCAAAATTTTTGGAAGCAAGTGCTATATTAAGAATAATGATGAACAACTTGGCAAACTTGAACCTAGAGCAGATGAAGGCATTCTCCTTGGTTATTCTCCCCACAACAAAGCATATAAGTGTTACAATAAAAGACTTGGAAGAATTGTTGACAGCATTGGTGTAGTAGTTGATGAAAAAGGATACATTCCTAGGCAAGTCAATTATGAAAATATCAAAGAGGATGAAGACTACCCTCAAAATCAGACTGATGATGAAGAAGAAAAATATGAAGAAGAAACCCATGAGGAGCCAGAGGAACAGATAAGGGTAGAAGAAAAGACTCCTTCTAGGCATGTTCAAAAGAATCATCCAGAATCACAAATTTTGGGGAAAAAAGAGACTGGAATATAAACAAGAAGAACAATTGCAGAAGCTTCAAGCTATTTGGCATTACTCTCCTCCACTGAATCACAGAATGTAAGAGAGGCTTGCAAAGATGAATGCTGGGTCAAGGCAATGGATGAATAACTTGAACAAATCGAAAAGAACAACACTTGGGAGTTGGTTCCTAGACCAAAAGATAAGAATGTCATAGGGACAAAATCGATCTTCAAAAAAAAGTTGAATGAAAATGGGGAACTAATTAGAAACAAGGCCATACTTTTTTGTAAAGGGTATGCTCAACAAGAAGGAATAGACTTTGAAGAAACCTTTGCTCCCGTTGCTAATCTTGAGGCCATCCAAATGTTCCTTGCTCTCTCAAGTTTTTAGAAGTTCAAAGTATTTGAAATGGACGTGAAATCAACCTTTCTGAATGGAGACTTAGAAGAAGAAGTGTACATTGAGCAACCAGATGGTTTCATTCTTAGGAATGATCCAAATCTTGTATGCAGACTAAAAAAGGCTCTCTATGTGTCTTAAACAAGCTTCCAAGGGCTTGGTACTACCATTTGGACAAATATCTCATCAAAAGGTTTTCAAAAGGATCAACAGTAGCATCTTTATATAAAAATTGAAAAATGACAAATTGCTAATACTTGTTGTGTATGTAGATGATATTATCTTTGGCAACAATGAAGAAGCTATGAGTCAAAGCTTTGCCTTGGTGATGCAAAAAGAATTCAAAATGTCTTTGCTTGGAGAACTGACATATTTTCTTGGATTGCAAATCCAACAAAATGAAGGCGGTATCTTTTTGTCTCAAACTAAGTATCTCAAGAAATCCTTGAAGAAATATGGCATGGAAGATGCAAAACCAGTATGTACACCCATGGTTACAGGATGTAGCCTCAGTGCAAATGATGAATTAGCAATAGTGCATCAACCAACCTATAGATCCATGATTGAAAGTCTTCTTTATTTGATAGGTACCCGACCAGACATCATGCATGCAGTGGGAATAGTGGGAAGATTCTAGGCAAATCCTAAGGAAACCCATCTTCAGGCAGTAAAGATAATTTTCAAGTACCTTCAAGGAACTCATAACTATGGCTTATGGTATCCTAGAGATACAGATCTCACTCTTCATGCTTATACAGATGCAAATTGGGCTGGAAGCGTGGATGACAGAAAGAGCACAAGTGGTTGTGCATTCTTTATGGGTTCCAGATTAGTATCTTGGTTTAGCAAGAAATAGAGTCTGATTGCTTTATCTACAGCTGAAGCGGAATATGTGGCAGCTGCATCTTGCTGCACCCAACTCCTTTGGATGATGCAAACCTTCCAGGATTTTCAGATCACTTGTACACCACCTATCTCCATCTTATGTGATAATACAAGTGCAATCAGCATTTCAAAGAACCCAGCCATGCATTCAAAGACCAAGCAAATACCGATCAAGTATCACTTCTCCGGGAACAAGTGTTGGAACAAAACGTTAAATTGGAGTATGTTCCTTTTAAGGAACAAGTTGCTGATATTATCAACAAACCACTGCCTAGGGAAACTTTTGAATATCTTAGACAGAAGCTGGGAGTAGTTGATGCATCATCTTGCTGTTAAGTCTTGTCAGTTTCAGAGAAAAATGGGTGTACGAGAGTTGCCTGAGGGGGATCCGCGTACATACGCCGGTTTTTGCTGAGAAAGTCGCGTATATGGAGGCTTGATGGATATCAGAAGGGACAGGCTCTGGTTGAAAATTGTCTGATATGGGTCTGAAAGAGGCCATCTGGCACTGGTTCAGGGGGAGGAGATAAACTTCTAATGATGCATTGTTGGCATTATCTTAGAAGCCTTTGGTTCTACTTCACATCTGTTGTTGGTTTTTGGTGGAACAGAGGCAGGGGGAGAACAGAAGGAAATCTTGGTTGTTGATCTGAATGGTGATTGTCAAATGCTACTACTATCAGTTATTTGTGATTTTTATAAGTCTTGCTCTTCATATTTCGTCTCTATGTCATGTATCTCTGTTATGGTGTCAAGGTCATGTAACGACCTATTTTGGTTTTCCCACTATGCCTGGGATGAAGATGTAATGTACTTGGTTGTCATATGTAATTTTATGATGTATCCCCACTTGGTTGGGTGGATGATCCCCCACATGGTTGGGTGATGGATGTATGTATTGAGTCTTTTGATGACAGGAAGGTCTTTTATGATGTATATGTCATGGTTCTTCTTGAAGAACATCTTTTGCAGATCTTGCCTACAGTCAGGGGGAGCATGGTCAGCACAGCAGGGCAGAGATTTTAGCATGTACTCAGGGGGAGCACAACCCTTTCCCTTGATGAAAAAGGGGGAGAATGACTTGAGGATCTTGGGGTTGCCATCAAGTCCAAAGGGGGAGATTGTTGGCATTTTGGAACTAATTTAGGGCTATGGCACAGGTGTTGTCCTTGATGGCAACTCTCTTTGGTAACAGATCTCAGTTCAGGCTTTCAGAATGAAGGAAAAGATATATACTCAGGTTCATCTAGATAAAGACGCGTATACACACGGGTTAGACATTACAAAAGCACGTATATGTTAGAAAACTTACTTTTGGACCGTGGTAGTTAGTCCTTGGTATTTGACCCTATGGTTTTGGTCCATGGTGTCTCGTCAGATGTGTTGATCCCAGGTATTGGGTTCATGGTATTGAATTGTTATGCTTTTGGACTGTGGTATTGTGAAAGGCAAGACTATAAAAGAGGAAGGAGATCATGTGGAAAAGGGTATCGGTATTAGCATTGAATATCTAATAAAGTGGTAGATCTGGAATACTGGTAATTGGGTTATGGTGCAGATCTGGATCTGAATGAAGAAGGAACCTTAGCGCAAAGAGAAGGATAAGTTCTATTGATGGGTCCTAATCTTTAAGCTTGAACGATAGTATCTTTGTATGATTTTGGTTTATTATATGTGGTGCTTGCTTGATCTATAACTCTGATAATCTAGGTTAATTAGTGTTTGAATATCTAAAAGAGCGAATTATCCTTTATAGATCTATATGCAGGTTTAGTGAAGCGAGGGCGCGTATACACGCTGGTTCAGTGAATGAAAACAACGTATACATAGGTTGTTCCAAACACAGAAGCGTATGCACGCATGTTGCAGGTTATTGAAATAGATTATATGTTTTGAGTTGTGATCTAGCTGCTTCTATTTATTGTTGCTGTGTTTTGGGTTCAAATTTTGGTGTGTGGTTTCTGGTACTGTGTTTCGGGTACAACTGTCAAAGAAGTATCTACTTGATTTAGATCTAATTGGTGGAAAGGAGTTTGGTTGTTGGAGAAATTCTTGATGATTGATGTTCATGGATCCAGTCTGAAATTTATGAAACGTGGTCCCTGGAAGAAAGAGAAGGTTGTAGCCTTCTGTAGACCAGCACCTACGTACTAGTATCTTGGCTAGTGCAAGAGCTAAAGGGGGTTGTAGCTCCCTTCCAGGAGAAGCTGGAGAACGAGAGAGGGTTGTAGCTCTCTGCAGGTTGCAGCCTGCGTATTGGTAAAGGACTGCACCAGTACATTGTAAAAGAAGTTTCTAATTTAAAAGAAGATAGAGACAAATTGCAGTAGGTGGTTTTCACCCACATTGGGTTTCCACCTTATATCTTGTGTTCTTGTGTGTGATTGTCTTTTTGCTCTATTTTACTGTTTCTGGTTACTGGTTATTTGATTCTAAAACACAGATTAACAATCATCATCATAAAGATATAATAAATTAAAAGTTTGCTTTGTATACGCGGGTTTCCTTCTGCATAGTTGCGTATATACGCAGGTTTAGTTAACTGAAGTAGCGTATATCATTTGATTTTGAAAAGGGAATATTTGACTTAATAATACTGATTCACCCCCCCTCTCAGTATTATTTCCAACATGTTGGGTGCGGGATCCCTTAAGGGACATTTTGGGGCTTAGAGCCCAGATTTTGGTCAAAAATTGTAAATCCAATGTAAAGACTCCACATTTTGTGGGCACGGAGCATGAAGCTATAAATGATTCATAGTGTTGTCCACCCTTAATTTTGTAATGTAATGTCAGCTTTAGAGATATATAAATAGAGTGAGGCTATAAGTTGTAAAGGGGTCAATAGAATTCAAATAGCAATCATGGAATAGAAGCATAGTGGAAGATCTAAGTGTAGAGTCAAGTCTTGGGTCGTAGAGTAGAAGAAGGCTTTGCAGCTGAGTGCGCAGAGGCCTAGTAGTCCGCATTTGAGTGCGTGAACCCTTGCAGCTAAGTGCGAAAGGCGAGTCGATTTTGTAACCTTGAGAGAAGTAACAAAGAGAAGTTTCATATCATTTCTGTGTATCTTTTCCTATTTTATGCATTGAGTATATTGGGTATGAATTGTATTTTACTGTTTATATGCGCAAACTTATATGATTATGTTAACTAAGAGAATATAAGACAAAATATATGTTTACGTGAAGTTAACTAACAGTTATAAGAAGATAAGTAAGATCCACGATATAAAGGAAATAGCGCAGATTACTACCTTGGTAGTGCACAAGCACCACAACCCCTAGTTAGGGCTACGTGAAGGCAATTATAACAGATTACGAAGGTCTCATAGGTCAAGCCAGTGCACGAAGTGACCTACATGAAGGTATTCACACTTGGACTAAGATGACCCCTCAGACATCTCAAGGGTGCAGAAACTTGGTTCCAACATCCCCCCATACTGCTTTGTGTGAGACTTCAGTCCACGCTCCGTGGGCTGATGCTGAAAGGGCCAGTAGTGTAGGGATTTGTTTGGCTAATTAACTCCAAACCTAGGTCAAGCCCCCACAAGCCAACAATTATTATTCTTTTATTAATAACCACCATGTTCCTTGGATACCAACTCTCTTCCTTGGAATGTGAATGAGAATTGTGATGATCAACCATTTTCCCAAGGTTGTTTAGTTGGAACTACAATGGAACAAGGATCCTTTTAACTATTGATTGGGTTTATGATCATAATTTTCCAGAGTTTTCCACTTATCAAAGGCAAGCTTTAACTTAGGTAATTCCTTGTCATTTTATGAAGTCTAGTGTGTCAACTTCTACCACCACCCCTTTTATTTGTCCATGTAACTTATGAAGTTTTCTTCCACCTTTATAACAAATTGATATGCATATGCCAACATATTGGAGACAAGGTCTATAATCTTGATGTGTAGATACTAGTGCAATTCAACTTTAAAATTTAGAATCTTCAATTAGTTAAGGATCCTAGTTACAAATCAAATGGAGTTCAAAAATATAGTTATCGACCAATTTGGGTTGTTTCTAGTGCAATTATTGTGTCTACATATGTCCATCATCTAGGTGTTCCATGTGGTAAAAATTTCTTTTCGAGGTTATTTCAAGACCTTCCCTCATTGAGGGTAACAAATAATATCTTCTCATCACCATAGAATTATTTGTAACAAAAATAACTTGAGATGTTGAAGCCACACTTTAAGATCCTTTGCATTAGTATCCTATTTGAACATTAAAATGTTGAAGTTCATATCCATTGTTAAAGGATATATTCCCAAAAATAGTGCATCATGTCTAAGTTTTTTACTTTAAAGATTGGTGTTGGATGTTGCTGCAAAATTCAAGAAAGTTGTTGTACATTTCTTATCTTGTAATCATAACTCATCCTCAACTATGTTATGTGCATTATTCATGGAAGCATGAAGACAATTTCCTTCATCTTCCAATGTGTTATTAGCTTAATACATACATATGTTTTTGAGATAGACGAAGGCATCATTCCTTAATTTCAATATCTTTGAGCATTTCCAAGTTTGCACAAACGTAGTAACATTTATCAAGTTGTGCTACTAAAAATAAAGCTCTACTATAATCTAATTGGATTACCCAAGGTATAGGATCAAAGAAAATATATATTGATGAACTCAACTTGTATATGAGTGCTTATGGAACAATTCACAATAGTAGTTAAACAAAAAAACAAAAAAAACAAAATGGCATGTACACAATTCTTTCCCTTGCCCATATGCGGACATCATCTCAAAAATATTTTTGCTAATAGATAGTGATTCTTCTTAATGTGAATTATAAAAATAATATAGAAAAACTCATATGCAACATAAAGATGTAGTGGAAATAACATTGCATATTCCAAACTCATTGACTAAAATATTGCAACTAGAAAGCATTCAATATTTAGAAAAACATGAAAAATAATGTTAAAAACGTAACGATAACTATAACCTCAAAACTAGAATTGCCCAAAATACCCTACTTTTGTGCAAAAAATATTAAAAAACACCCCAAAATTGGTTGCATCACCTGTTTTTAAAGGCTATAATTTCAACACTTGGCAATGACATTAAAAACAAAAATCATGATGATGAAAAACCTTAAAATTTTGACATTTTTCAACCATGAAATTAAACCAAATATCATGACTACAAATAAAATTAAAATTTCAGCATTTTCCAACCATAACATTGAAAACCAAATATCATGACTAAAAAAAAAACTTAAAAATTAGTAAGTAAATCAAAGAGTCACTCTACTAAGGAAATTTTTTTGTTAACGTTGAAAGTAAAGCTCTTTTCAACTTAACCCAAGACAACTTGACCCATTTTCAATGGGGCACTAAAATTGCAATATTTTTTTTATAACTATGACTCATAAATTCATCACTATTGTACAAAAAATCATGAAGAGCACCGTTAAAAAAAAAAATAAAATTAAAAACATGAAAATTTTAAATTTTTTTAAACGCGTTAAATAATTTGTTTTAAATATCTTTTCCAAAACAAACAAACAAACAAACAATAAAATTTAAAGAAGTATTATAAACCAAAAATTTTAAGATATTAATTTTAAAAAAATACAAATACAATAAACAAAATTTAAAAAAATATTAAAAAATAAAATAAATATAAAATAATTAAAAAATCTAATAAACAAATAAATTCAATTATTGCACAAAGAGACACTCTATAGTTCAATATGGGGCATATGTGTAGGCGTAATGTAAGAAAGTATGTATGTCAAAAATTTTTTATCATCTTTCAAAGTGAGTTAAAATTATAATATTCTTAATATAATATTTTATAATTTACAAGTGTTTTACAATTAATCTAATTTAACATACATAATGTTTATTAGAATATATAATTGGTAATGGTGGGTTAGGGTTAAATATTTATAAGTTTTATTTATAGCACCAACATGACCATAATAATATATATTTTTAATATATTATCTTATAATTATACATATGGTTAATATAATTTGATATTTTTTAATATGATTTATATCTATTGATTAGGGGTAAAGCACTATAAGTAATATGCGTGGTCAAACTTGAAAGGATACACATAATGGACAAAGTTTGTACTTCATCAAGAGGAAAAAATAAAAACTGCATAGACAGAAGTTTAGTAACAATCAACCATTTTCTTATTCACAATGTTTTTACTTTCCCTTTAGACTTCTCTCAGATCTTTGACCATATTTGAAATAGGATTTAGAGATTTTGGACATATTTGTGGAATGTCTTTTTTTGGTTTAATTTTTGTGTATTGTTTCATTTTACCTAATAGATCAAGTTGACTAATGCATCATAAGTAATATCTATTTAATTTTTTTGAATCACACATCCAGGCTGATAATTAAGTTTTGAATCAATGATGACTATGTTTGCACTCAAAGGGAAATTAATTTTGTAGTGATACCAATATATGAAAAGTATTATCAATATGTGAATAAAATTTAAGGTTAACATTTTTATATTTTTATATGCTTTTATAATTGACTTAGTTTTGCACTATAATCTACAAAAATATTTATAAATTTATATATACAATTCAAAAATGAGATTTTTTTTTAATTATTAATGTAATAAAATTTTATAATATTATTATGTTTAGGTTATTAATTATTTCAAGAGTTTTATAAGTATTAATAGATCCATTAAAATTTAAAATTATAAACTCTTTACCATATTATTTCACTTTTTCATCATGCTTTCTATTCTCCCTTTAAAGTTCTTCTCCTGGATTTTCGGGTGTATTTGGAATAGGATTAGAGTTTAGTTTCAGGAATACTTGTGGAATGGTTTTATGGGTTCAGTTTGTGTATGTTATTTCACTTTACTCAAAAATAAAATATATTGACTTCAACTATGCATCATAAGTAATGGTTATTTATTTATCTTGGACCACACATCTAGGCTCATTATGAGGTTTTGAATCAATGATTACTATGTTTCCATTCAAAGTGATAACTATTAATTTTGTAGTGTTACAACTGTATGAAGAATGTTACAATACATGAAGAAAATTTAAGGTTAAATTTTTTTTGTATTTTTATGTGTTTTTTTAATTGACTCGATTCTGTTGTCTACACTGTAACATGCAAAAACATTATAAATTTACATATAAAATTCAAGAGTGATTTTTTTAAAATATTAATTGTTGTAGTTGCTACAATCGCCCTCCAAAATTTTCCCCATGCTTAGATTTCAAAGCCTCCCTTCTATCCATAGGAGCTCATCATTCATTGTCGTCATGTATTCATGCTATCTTAAATACTTATCTTTCCATGCAATGATTCTAATGTCTTCTTTTGATCCCAACCAAAACCTTTTCAAACACAAGCCATCTCTTACCCTGACTTTGTAGCTTTGTTGGTCTTTCCTTCAGAAATTGTGCATTCTTAGAAGGTAGGCCAACCTTGAGCTCAGAAACTGTGCAATCCCGAGAGGCAGGCCTTAAGCTCAGAAATTGCACAAAAGCTTCCTAGTCCCTTGTGGTTGGGAATTGTGCAATCATTCTTGGTAGTATGAATGGCCAGTTTCTTGAGAAAGCAAAAAGGAAATCCCTATAAAATAGGGAGTGGATAATTAAGTTCCCAAAGAATGGCATAAGTTTCTATTTTTACTTTCCGCCAAGTGTTTCTTTTTCTTTGATTTTAGGCATGCACATCATAAACCCTAACTAAATGAGATCTATATAATAGATGCTGAAAGATCTCATTTTTACATTCAATTTTAGAGCTTTAAACTTCCCAAGGAGATCAAGGAAACTTCGATGGAGTTTGCAATGCTTTTCTGGGTGAGTTTTTCTTCTGTCGTATTTTGTCATTTTTTATCATTTCTCTTCTGTGAGAGTTGTTTTTCTTGTTTCTTTTCATAGTTGTTGGAATTTTATATTATATAGCTTGTACAAGTCTTGGTTCGGTCCATTGTTCACTTTTTACAAGTGTCACATCAACTTATTGTTTTTACCCATTAGTGGTCGCTATTTCAGCAACTCCCTATGCATGATTGTTTTTCCTTTTGCATTTTGTTCTTCTACACTTGATTTTCATTGATCTATCTTTCCTTAGTTATATTTTCACTCTTGCACTATCACTCAAATATGCCACTTTCCCATCCTCGTCCCGGGCAGATTTGTCCCTTACTTGGCCATAAATTGTCATGATCAACTGTGCACTGTAAAACTCCAAGGCTCAAGCCTCATGCTTAGCCTTAGAGACTGCACAATGCATAGTCCCTGGCTTTCCCAACTACACATTGTGTAATTCCGAGGCTCAAGCCCTATCCTTGGTCACTGAGACTACACAATGCAAAATCTCTCCCTCGGTCTGTCAAGGTTGAGACTGATCATTGCATGATATCAAGCATCAAGCCCCTCCCTTGACTATTGAGACTGCAAATGCACAATTCATGAGGCCAATATCTTCCCCAAGTCTAGGAATTGCATAATTTTACCTCTTAGTCTTATGGTTGTTGCCTTGATCTTGCTTTTTGAATCATTTTTATTGAGCTAATTTATGTTTCCCATAAGTGAATTTTTCTCCTATAGGTACTGCATATTTTTAGCACTTCTCTTGATCAAATACTTTCACTATGGCTCCCAAGAGATCTATCTCAAAGGACGCTACAAAAATCAACATCGAGGAGGTAGTTGAGAGTACTCCAATAAATTTTCCAATTTTCTTTGAAACTCAGTTGTTTATAGAGAAAGAGTTAGACATTACATGATAGAAGGTGAATGATGTATTCTCGACAAAAATTTTCAGAGAAGATCTTGAAGACCGACAAGTTTACATCAATGTCCAAAGCTTAGGATTACATAATATTACATGCAGGTACTTGATTTTTTCATGTGTAGACATTGTTAGCTGAATATTGTCTCATATAGATAAAAAAGACCATGAATCTTACTAATTCCAATGGAAAAAATATTTCCTCTCTTGGCACATGATTACCAACTTATGTATCATTTTTCGATGCCAGAATCACTTGTGGATTCCAACTTTTATGCGGTCACAAGCTACCATAGCACAAAGGATGTCATCAGAGGTTGACTAAAAGAGCCTTCCAAATTCCCCCAAACACCCAACAACACTTACAAGAACAAATCTCTCAGGAATGCTTATCAGTACTTGATAGTCTTATGTTGTTGGATCTATGACCAAAGCAGTACTGGGACCTTTCCAAAAGGTTGGGAATTCTTTCTTAATCAGGTTGTGAATGAAAGAAAACCATTCAAATGGTTATATTTGTTGGCTCAATAGTTCATAATTCATGTGACTAATGCTAAGAACCCTCCCAAGGGTAAGCAAGCCAGATGCTACAATTTTTCTTACTTATTGGATGTAATATGTGCTCAAAATCATTTCCTGCCATGAATTCTTAGTTGGATATTTCCCAAACTCAATCTTAACTTGTTTTGTCTTATTAGTCTGTCTAGTTGACTCTACAAAATTTTATCTTAGATGGGTATGAACATATTTTAATATTCTTTAGTAATAAATTGTAAGTGAAATTCCAAGAATCAATTGTGGAATGTGAAGAGTCATTTTTTAATGAAGTCCAAAGGTCATGGTTGGAGGAAATCAAACAGTCATAAGGGAAGTCAAAGAGTCACAAAGGGAGATGAATCATCACCCATTTCATTATAAATATTATTTTATTAGTCATGTAAAGGGATTTTTTTCTTAGGTGCAGAAGCTTGGCACTTTTGTTGAGAGTCTTAGCTTATCCATAACATAGAGGGAGTATCTTTCTTTGAAGGAGCATGTGTTGGCTTCATGTTCCACTATTGGGACTAGTGGTTTATCAATTTTATATGTATGCTTGGGACTTATGATGCCTTTTATGCTCGTGTGTTCCTTTCAAGTTGCATAATATTATAGGCTTCTAAGGGGTTCACTCACTTTCCCTTGATTGTGTTAGAACCTTGCATGCATTTCACTTTACCGTTCACAAATCTATACACTTGTTTCACCAAAGTCACAAATACATCATTCTATGCGTTATCGCAACCAAGGCATAACACTAAAACCCACTATTTTGGAAACCGGGTCATATTCCATACAAGGCTCCTATTCGAAACAATGTGAGGTCTAATTGGGACTTCATATCAAGGAGACCCCCTGACTGTTAACAGTCTAATACCATCAACATTTCTTGAACTAGAAGGATGGCCATATGACAAGATGAGCTTATGAAGTTTTTTTTTACTTTCCTTATCTTTTAGTGCCTTCTTCCCATATCTTAACCCCAACATGTTTTTCGAGAACTGCAAATCTAAAAGGGCCCAAGGGGATAATTAATGACTTGTTAAATCTGAAGTTTAATAGAGAGGGTGGAACAACTATTCTTGAGCATGTCGCTCATTTTCTTGAATTTTTCACTCATCACGATATTCACTGTGAGGATATTACTTGCAAGTTATTCATCCTCACATTTGAAGCACGTGTTAAGGAATGGTATTACACATTACCAACCAATTCACTTCACTCTTTCAAACACATTTTTAAGGAGCTCTACCACACCTTTGACATGTATGATTATAAATCTGTTTATTGAAAAATCATGCATCTATGAAAAATACCTGCTGATTCTATTAACTATTTTCATGATCGCTTTAGTCATTTATGTTATGAATTTTCTAAAGATGACGTTGATTTGAATTTCATGAAAGAGAATTTCATATTTCTTATTCATATTGTGATCAATCCAAAGAATATGAATCTTTCAAACATCTCCCAGCATATACTAGTTATGGATCTCTTAAATCTGTGACAAGGGAAGTTGTTGTTCCAAGTGACTCTTCGTCTTCTTCTCATCAAACAACTCCATTTATGTAGGGTGAGGTTGGATAACTTGAGAGTCCATCCATTGATATACCACCATCTTCTCCCACCCCACATATTTAAAATTTAAACTCAAATTTGGATTGTGGATCTGACGTTTCTAGTGATGATCTTTCTCGTAGTCCTCCATCTGTTAGTTCCTTTGGTCCTCCTGAGTTGTTATATCCACCTATTTAAATCCTTTCTTTTGATGTTGATGAAGATAAAATTTAGGATGGAGTTATTATTTTCCAACAAACTGGTGATATCATTTACGATGATTATGTGTGGGATTCCATTTCTGAATAGGAATATGTGATCCAAGTGGATGTTTCTCTTTTCCCCCTCTCCCTCATTATCTTGACATCTTCCACAATTTTGTCTTACATGTTGTATCTTTAAAAGAATCAATTTATGACGATGTTAATTCTAATCACACTTATGAATCGTGGAATTTCAGTTTTACATCTAAACTTGAAGAGGGAAAATATTCTCTTATTTATCTCCCCCATCCATTATCCAATCATTGTGAAGAAATAAAGAGTGAAATTTTTTGTTTACAATCTCTCCATCTCTATGATTCATCAGATCACGAGGATCCTTTTCTTCCCGATGATGGATTTTCTAATCATAGCTATCGTGATCTATTCATTTACTCATCTAGTCATGACTTCGCATTTTCTAGTGTCGAATTTTCTAAGCCCCCAATTTTTAATGATCTACCTTCTGATTTCTTGGAAATATCGCAAGTTGTCGAGACACTTCAACCTACATTGATGGTTATGTTAGGTTCTCATAGTCTTAATGCTAGTTCTAATCATGATCAGGTTAATTTTTTATTTCCCAAGAATCCTTATTAGATGATTGTGCAATTTGAAAATCAATCTTTTCCACATTCACCATATGTTTTGCATGATCCTATCGCTCAATCATTGGAGGATTCATACCTAACAAACCCATTAGTGAAATGAAAATTTTTCACTTTCTTTATGTTCGCAAAGTTTGAAAATTTGGTAGAATTATTTTGCATGTCATCTTGTTGCAATGTGTACAAACACCATCATGCATCCACACAATGTTTCACAGATGCTTTCTTGATGTATTTTGTTGCCTGCATTTTTAGTCTTCAAATGTTGCAACATGTTGCAGTTTATCTTTCTTGTTTGGTGTTATTCCAGAACATATTTATTGATATTGATTCCCTTGCCTATATAGGCCAGTCTATGCTTCAATTGTTACACTGGAATTTTCATTTTATGTGAGCCTGGTGTTAGAAAATTATATAATATTATAGAGAAATGGGACACATAAATATTGCAGAAACAAAAACACGGAAAAAACATAAAACAAGAGAGACACAAATATACATGGTTTACCCAATCATTAGGGGAATTTTAAGGTCTAAAATGGGCCTCCTAAGGAAATTATAAAATAATAGTGGAAATAATAAAATAAGATTAGATTAGATTATCAAATTTTAAAGGGAAAAAATAAAAGCTACTTTTTCAACTCGTATTTTCAACTTATCTCCCTATGGGTTTACTCAACTTTTGATCGAAAGCACTCGTTGGATGAAAATTTTGATTCCTCACCTAAGGAGTACCCATGTTGCATAATTCGATGGACCTTGCAACACGAAAAATGAGAAATACATGAAAAAACTGATTGCAGTCATGTTTTTCCATGTATTTCTCATTTTTCATGTAGCAAGGTCCATCAAAAGTATATAACATGGGTACTCCTTGGATGAGGAATTAAATTTTGCATCCAACGAGTACTTCCACTTGGAATTTGAGTGAAAAGTTAGGGAGATAAGTTGAAAGTACAAGTTGAAAAAGTAGTTTTATTAATTATTATTTTTTAATCTTTTGACTTTTTACCCCAAAAAATGGTGAATCATCCCCCATGGTTGACATCATCATCTTGAATCCTATTGGTTCTTATAAAATTTATTTTGGCTGTACGTTTTGCTTAGGAGGTCCATTTAGACCCCAAAATTTCTCTAATGTTGGGTTACATCCATGGAGAAACAAGCAATCCTTCCTTTTATATTATGTAGCAAATACAACCTATGACAAATCCGTCGTAATTTCCTATTCGCTCTCACAGAGTCTCCTTTCTTTTTCTTGCTCAAAATACACATATACACAACCAAAATATAATCCCCTCATATAAATCAAGGGGTTACCTTCTAGGGAAAAGACCCTAAATTAAACATAACTTCTACCATCAGATCATCTGCTTAATGAACGACCCAGATTGACTATGAAATTACAATATTTTACAAGGCAATTTTGACAACTATTTTTAGCTTCGGGGGAACTACCCCCAAACACCTACGATGGGGATAAGTTACCCTTACAACCCCTACATGGAGGGGTGTATAGTCTTCCCGGGGTATACATCCAGCTGAAGCAAAAGACCTCTGAATCAATAAGATAATCAGGCTCAACATCCAACACCTAGCCTATTCTCGAGTAGTTAGGGAATAGTGGTGCTTTTGTTTCTTTATTTTTCTTTGGTTTTGATTTTCGTTCTGCCCCACCCCTTTCTTTATTTTACATTACAAATATCTTCCACATGAGACCGTGATTGGTTTCAGAAGTAATCATGGTGAATTTCAAAAGGAAATTGTGCTACTGTCAATGCTTGGTTATATGTTTATTCCCTATCTTTGCGTAGGACTTGCACATTTTAGTCAATGATACCCTGATGGAAAATATGTTCTTTCTCAGAGAGAACCATAGTGCAATCATAATTCTTGAATCTATAACTAGTGCCACCTACTCTAACCAATTTTAATGATAGGTTGGCTTTTCCTTGTTAACTAAGTTTAGTAGAGTAAGTAGGGGAGGAAACTTTAATAAGTGAATTGTATTTTAGAGGTGTATAAATATCCTTCTCTGAAGGGAAAACCTCCAATGCTCGAAATAAGTCGAGATCCCTCTTCTGCCCCATGAAATCAATAAGTGTCGATGCACATTTATATGAATAAAATGCAAAAAATAAATAAAGGGCAACAAAGAAAGGCTTCCTATGTAGGGAGGTGAAGCAAGCAACTATGTCGGGGTACTATCCAAGCTCGCTAACAGTAGAGCAATGTTTGTTTCCTTGAAGTGACTCTATCAGGGTGCTATCCAAACTTGCTGGAAGCCAAGAAACACTAGAGATGAAAACCAAGGCTCTCACAATCATTTTTCACTTGTGTATTTATATACTCCCCATCCCCAAGTGAAACAACTCAGTTTGACATGTCTTTGTTAGTGTGTCACTAATGAAGAGAATGGTAGGGACTATATCTTTAATGAAATGAACAATATTTCCTGAAGAGTTATACCTGGTTAACATGAGTTAATACCCGTACGGAGAACTGGAGTTCTACCAGTGCGTCACCAAGTGTTGTAGCTGCTACAACCACCCTCCAATATTTTTCCTATGATTATATTTTGAAGCCTCCCTTCTACCCACAAGAGCTCTTCATTCAATATCATCAAGTATTCATGTTATCTTAAAGACCTATCTTTCCATGTAGTGCTTGTGATGTCTTATTTTGATCCCAACTAGAACCTTTTCAAACACAAGCCATCTCTTGCCCTGACTTTGCAACTTTTCCAACCTTCCCTTCAAAATTTGTGCAACCTTGGAAGGTAGGCCAACCTTGAGCTTAGAAACTGTGCAATCATGAGAGGTAGACCAAACTTGAGCTTAGAAATTGCGCAAAATCTTCCCCTGCCCTCATAAACTGTGCAGTTCACTAAACCAAGGAGTTACCTAGTTCCTTGTGGTTGGGAATTGTGCAATCCTTCTTGGCAGCGTGAATCGTTAGTTTATCAAAAAAGAAAAAAGAAAAAAATAGAAAAGGCCATCCCTAGAAAATACAGAGTGGATAATTGGTTTCTCGAAGAGTGGCATGAGTTTATATTTTTTACTTTCCACCAAGTATCACTTTTTCCTTAATTTTGGGCATGCACATCATAAACCATAACCAACCTAGATATATATAATAGACACCCCTAGATCTCATTTTCACATTTGACCTTGGAGCTCTACCCTTCTCAAGGAGATCAATGAACCTTCAGTGGATTTTATGGTGCTTTTCGGGGTGATTTTTTCTTTTGTTGTCTTTTGTTGATTTTTGTCATTTCACTTATGTGAGTATTGCTTTTCTTATTTATTTTAAAATTTGTCGACTTTTTATCTTATATTAGCTTTTACAAGTTTTGGTTTGGTCCATTGTTCACTTTTTACAGGTGTTGTATTAGCTTCTTGTTTTTACCAATTAGTGCCAACTCCCTATGCATGCTTGTTTTTCCTTTTGCATGTTTATATTTTGCACTTGATTTTCATTTATCTATATTTCCTTAGTCATATCTGCACTCTTAATTGCACTATCACTTAGATCTACCACTTTACCATCCTCTTCTTGGGTAGATATGCCCCTTACTTGGCTAATAGTTGCCATCATCAACTATGCAATGTGCAACTCCAATGCTCAAACCTCATGCTTAGCCTAAGAGACTACACAATACATAGTAATTGGCTTTCCCTGTTACACATTGCATAGTTTCAAGGCTCAAGCACCATCCTCGGCTACTAAGACTGTGAAATGTGCAGTCTCTCCCTTAGTCTGCCCAGGTTGAGACTACACATTGCATAATCTCAAGCCTTAAGCCTCTCCCTTGATTGCTAATATTGTGAAATGCATAGTTCATGAGGCCAGACTCTTCCCTTAGTCCAATAATTACAAGTTTTCCCTCTCAGTATTATGTTTGTTGCCTTAATCTTACTTTGTGATTCATTTTTCTTGAGCTAATTTAGGTTTTCCATGAGTGCATTTTTCTCCTACAAGTACTATAGCTTTTGAGCACTTCTCTTGATCAATTACCATCACTATGGCTTCTAAGAGATCTATCTCAAAGAATACTACAGAAAGCAACATCGGGGAGGTAGTTGAGAGTACTCCAGTGAATTTTCCATTCTCAAACACTCATTTGTTTATAGAGAAATACTCAGACATTACATGGAAGAAGGTGAATGAGGTATTCTCAACAAAATGTTTCAAAGTAGATATTCAAGATCGATAGGTTTACATCAATTTCCAAAGATTAGGATTAAACAAGATTGCATGCAAGTACCTGAATTTTCCATGTGCATACATTGTCAACTAGATATTATCTCATACAGATAACAAGACCATGATTCTTAGTAGTTTCAGTGGACAAAGGCTTGCCTTTTTCTTGGCACATGATTACCAACTTATGTATCATTGGTTGATGCCAGAATCACTCATGGATTCTCACTTTTATGCAGTCACCAACTACATAAGAACAAAGGATTTTATCAAAGGTTGGGTGAAAGAGCCTTCCAAATTATGCTTAACACCCAACAACAATTACAAGATCTTAGGAATGGTTATCAATACTTGATAGTCTTATGTTGTCAAATCTTTGGCCAAAGTAGTACAAAGACATTTCTAGAAGGTTGGGAATTCTTGGTTAATTAGGTTGTGAAAGAAGGAAATCCATTCAACTGGTCGGTTTTCTAGCTCAACAACTCAGAATTCATGTGACTAATGCTAAGAGCCTTCCCAAGGATAAGCAAGCCATATTCTGTAATTCTGCTTACTTAATGGATGCAATATGTGCTCAAAATTCATTTCCTGGAATGAATTGGACTTGGTCACTAAGAGAAACTGTCATGCACATTTATTGCAAGCTACTTTCGAAGTGCAGTTATAAAGCAGTAATTGAAAATATGGTTGATCACTTCCTCATTCCATTGTACAATTTAATCTTTGAGGAAGAGCCACCTTGCATGTCCCATGAGGCAATGGAAGCAGTGTCAGAATTAGTAGATTGGTTTGCCTCATTGGATGACACTTTCCTTTGTGTTTTATGGTCAGAAATCTCCACATCTTCTGCCAAGGTATGCCATCGACAAGTTGGTCATGCAAGAGGTTCCTTATCATATTTCCACAAGGTTATTAGGAGTTTTTCACAGGGAAAAAGAATGCACCTTGGCTCATTCTTCCTCTGAAAATTGGATTGTACGAGATCAAGAATTTGAAGGTTGTAGAGACCAAAGGCAAGGAGATTAAGAAATTTAATTTTGTTTTTTTGGAGTTCGATCTATATGATCCTAGGAATGTTTTTGAATAACATTGTGTGGGGATTCATTTCCAATGGTCAAACAGGAGATTTTACAGACCCAAGGAGGAAAGATGAAGAATTGCTACAATGCCTCCAATTCTCATGAACCAGTCACCTTTCATAGGAACATCATAGGTTACTCCTAAGAAAGAAGTCACTCTAGAGGTAGAACCAATAGAAAGGTGCAACCCATTGCAAAAAAATGGCAAGACGAAAGTAGCACATAGTTTAGTGGAATAGTAGAGCCATAAGATGAAAGAAGATCCAATCATCCTAAAAGCGGGCATAGCAGCAAAATAGAGGAGGAAATAGAGGAAATAGGAAGAAGAGATGAAGCGGAGGGAAGAACGAAAGCATAAAATATTGGAAGAAGGAAGGCAGAAAAAAGAAGAAGAAGAAAGGTAGATAATAAAAGAAGAAGAAGCAACATAGAAATGTCGAAGAACAAGAGCAGAACCAACTACTAGAAGAGGAGAGAAAATAGTTTCAAAAGAAGGAACTTACTCAAGAAATCAAAGAACTGATTGTGATTCAAGACGTGGAGGTGGAAATAGAGCTGCCAAACCAAGATGTTGATATTATGTCGAGCACTCAGCAAGTCACCATCATGGAAAATTTTAGGGGCTAATATTCACAAGTGGACTAATTTTACATGCTTTTTCCAAAAATAAATATTCACTACTTTCCATATTTCCTAAAAATGATTTGCCAAAATTTTATAGTATAAAACTATTTTAGCTTAAAAATAACCAAAATTTTATATAGAGACTATATAAAATTATTATACGTTTGAATATTTTTACAGAAGTATCATCAAACATTTTCCATATTGCATATTCTAGACTGGTGAGATTCGCCAAGGTTTTAAACTTTAAGATAATTTTTCGTCCTTAAAATTTTCTCTAGTCGCCATCCAGTGTCCCCTTCCTCTAACAATAGAGCAAGCTCCAAGTGAAGAAGAGGAAATTGTTCCTCTTGATGATGGTTTTGTCATGGATACGTACAATCTAACTTACGATGGGATTCACAAGTAGATTTGTACAAGTGAGAAAGAAACATTTCTCAATGATCTTACATCTCCTGCATTCATTAGGTAAAGAGTGATTGTAACGGATACCAAGAGAAATATAGAAGCCATTGTTGCAGCTAACTTGGCCTTCGCAAGTTCTACCAAGTCACATATGGAGTATCTTATAGCCAAGAATAGGCAGATGGAAAATAACTTGTAGGCTGCAAGGAAACAAATTGAGAAGCTCCAAGCAGAGTTCCAGAAAGCAGCTCCCACATAGGAATATCTAGAAGAACTTAAGGCAACCATACTTGGTGAAGCATCGCCATTGGGAGAAACCACGTGGAGCCTTTATGAGGAGCTTGTCACCATGCATAAAGGAGCTGTACACTTGCATTAAATGTAACAAAAGTGAAAATATAATGCTAAAGCCCTTAAGGCAGTTCATACAACCATCATTTTTGTGCATGAGTGGTCGATACAACATAAAGGGGCACCATCCAAATTGGCAAAGAAAAGAAGGCAATAAACAAAGTTCTAGAAAGCACAAGTTTGGATGATCATCCAGAGTAACAAATAACTCACCTCATTCATCACCAACATTTAAGCTTCATATGCATGATTATACAATAACGCGGATTTCATGGTTAAACCACACAATATCCCTTCAGTTGGCTCAATCATTGAATCCAAGTGTAAGAACCAAGTTAGGTAGGAGGTTGAATAATACTTGGATAGGCTTAGGTAGATCTCCACTAGGGAAATCTGAGGGTGAACAGGAACAATATGCATAAGTACATTGGTGGTCCTATCCAGATCAACACTATGTTGCTCCTACTGAAGAAGGAACTTCAGACTGGTTCCAAATCAATCTACCTGAATGAAATGGAGGCTAGATTCTACTTCTAGCCTGATCCCATCACATAGTTTGGGGAAGTCATCACACAGTACAAGGCTTGGCACCAATATGTGACCGAGAAACTACAAGTTGAAGTGGCTAAGCTGGATTTTCCCTAAACTCAAGCTTAACTTGTTTTGTCTTATTAGTCTATCTAGTTGACTCTACAAAATTTTGTCTTACATGGGTATGAACATATTGTAATATTCTTTTGTAATAAACTATAAGTGAAATTCCAAGTGTTAATTGTGGAATGTAAAGACTCATTTTGTAATGAAGTCCAAAGATCATGGTTGGAGGAATTTAAACAATCATAAGGGAATTTAGAGAGTCACAAAGGGAGATTAATCGTCACCTCTTCCATTGTAAATATACCCTCATTAGTCATGTAAATGGATTTTGGTCAGGCTTTTGGCTTAGGAGCAGAAGCTTGGGATTTTTGTTGAGAGCCTTGGCTTCTGCATAGCATAGAGGGAGTATATTTGTTTGGAGGGGTAGGTGTTGGCTTCATGTTCCACTATTGGGACTAGTGGTTTGCCAATTGTATATGCATGCTTGGTAATCTCACTTTAATAAAGCTTGGAGACGACACATTTTCATGCATAAATCTGCGAATATAGTAGGACTATTCTTGTTATGTTTGCAATATACGTTATTCCATTTACACTAATTCTTATGAAATATTTCGTTTGCATTAATATGAATCATGTTGAATGCATGTTGTTGTAGATTTCCATCATGGTTAGCTTGCAAACTATTTTTCAAGCTAACTTGTGATGCCTTTTATGCTCGTGTGTTCCTTTCAAGATGCATACTAGTACAGGCTTCTAAGGGGTTCACTCATTTTCTCTTCATCTTGTTAGAACCTTCCATTCAGTGCACTTGTCCCTTCACAAAGTTATACACTTGTTGAAGTCAAGAGTACATCGTTCTATGCGTCATCACAGCCAAGGCATAACACTAAAACCCATTATTTTGGCAACTGAGCCATATTCTGGATGGCACTCCTATTCCAAATGGTGTGAGGTCTAATTGGCACTTCATATCTGGGAGACCCCCTAAATGTTGGCGGGTCCAACACCGTCAACATTAATATAAATAGGATTTTATAATATTGTTTTGTTTAGGTTATTAATGTTTTCAATGAGTTTTATAGATATTTCTTTTGTAAGTCTATCAATTCTATTGATCCATCAAAAATGAATTACATCAATCTTCCCTTAATCATGCTACACACTACACAACATTACATTTTTATTTCCTGGTCTTAGGCCCTAGGATCATACATTGGCTTGTCTTTCATGCCTTTCCTCTTCTGAAAGTCTATCCAACTTGAGGGCTTATATGAGACAACCACCTCTTTCCATTGAGATGTTTCCATTGCTGAGTGATTTGACATGTTTATTGGCTCCTTGCCATTATATGAATGGTTTGATTCATGGGTACATTTTTCCCACTCTTTGCAAATGCCAAAATTATGGTTGAATTTGGTGTCGTAATAATTGATGGTTTAGCTTCCTCCCTTGATGGTTTAGATGGAATAACATGAGTCTGAGTTGAGTCTGCAAGAGAAGTGTTGTCATCAAGAATATTTGATTTCTAAGAATTACTCGAATTGTGATCCATAGTGGGATTAGAGCCATTGGGTTCTTTTAGATTTTTTCATCCATGAATTTTCTTCTTTTCTTCAAGGCATGAAGAGGTGCCTTGGGAATATGGGAAAACACTCTATAGGTGTTCAGGTTGCTAGAAATATCTACAACAAAAAACTCTATTTTCATAATCCATAAGTTGGGAATAAACCTTATATCCCCATTTAATGAGGAATTTATTTGGAAAACCTTTACTAAGGTCCACTTCAACAAAAATGAAAATTTACGTGTGAATTCCTTTCAAAATCCTTTCCAAGTCAATCTTGATGAAGCAACCTAACCAATTTCCCAAATATTCTAAGATAGTTGGATGGGTCAAATGGATGGGAAAATTAGAAAACCTCACCCATACTAGATTTGCTAGATTTGACATAGTTAGAGGATTAAAATCTAGAAACTAGGATTGAAGGGAGAGACCATACCGACCCCAAAACCAAGGTCCTTGATAAAAAACCTTCTATCAGTCCACAATCTTCTAAAAAATAACAATAAAAAAATCCTTTAGGGTAGAAATGTATTGCTGCATCTCGAGACCAATTCTGGTGAACCCACTCCTTGAGAGCTGATGAAGATGGATAAAAACCATTGAAATGATAGATAAGTGCTTTATGTTCATAATTTGCAGCTATGAATTAGTTGCAATATTTTTCACCTAATTGCTCGACCAATAGCTAATTGCTCCAACACAAATGTAGATCAAGATAGATCTTTAGGATTTGGAAAAGGAGGTTTTGGTTTTAGAACATATTTAAATGATTTTGGTGGGGCGGAGGTGGATGCACCTCCCCCCTTGTCTCCACCTTGAATTCTTGTGTAAATCATGGCATCCTTGGAAATGTTGTATTCACTAAGGAGCTTCTTATCTTGAAGTTGTCGTCATTCATGAATGAGCCGAAAGCATTCATGAGGAATGAGCATCTTCTCATGTACCGTTTTCACAAGCTATATAACAAGATCTGAGTTTGAAACATGCAAACAAAAGGACTCCCCTAAGATTGGTTTCACAAGGATCAAGAAACTCTATAGATCTGAGCTCTAGATCACTACAAACCTTGCATTCCTAAACCCTTCAATGCTGAACATTCTTGAAACCCTAAATATTTTTATAGATATTAATAGAGCCATTAAAATTTAAAATATAAACTCTTTACCACATTATTTTATTTTTACTTCATTACTCTATTATATTAAGTTTACAAATTTTGATATATTCATTTATAAAAATAAATATTATGTAGATTTATAATATATTTTATAATAATAAAATATATGAATAACAATAAAATATTTGCATATGTAATATTCACATATTGTATTAGAGAACATTTGTTATTGAGAGGTCACCGGTTCAATGCTCCTGATACCTTTTAGGTTGGATTCCATAGTTGAGATGATAAGAAGTGATCCCTTTGGGTAGATCTTCCCGGTACAAATATTTGGTGGATGTAGCGGTTGTCATTCTCCAGGGTCTATTAACCACATAAAAAAATATTCACATATTGTAATTTATATTAAAAAATGATAAATTGAAAGGAAATTTCAAATTGATAAGACTTTTTCTTTCATTTTATAATGATGAGAGAGATAAATAAAAATATAATAATAATAGATAATATATAAAGTTAACAAAATATAGATATTATAAATCAGCCTAGATCCATCTTAACTCTATATCTATCAAGCCCCGAGAGGGATCAAATCTCTCGAGGTATGAATATTTCCTCACGTTTTTCACTCAAAAAAGAAGTTTCACCTTGAGAGATTTGATCCCTCATGGTACTTGATAGATCCATATTTAAGATGGAACTAGGTTGGTGTGTATATACACACACATGCACACTAGCGTAGTTCCATCTTAAGTCTAAATCTATCAAGTGACAATATATATTATTATATATATATATATATATATATATATATATATATATATATATATATATATATAGCAATTGGAATGAAAGCATGAGAAACCTCATAGTACTTCCCCACATTTCATAGATAGTAAAACGAGTAAATTGTTAGCCCTTATCATGGGGTTCGCCCAAGGGATTCAAGAGAGTCAAAATCATGATAAAAAAAACTAGCAATAATATTTAAAATTTTCATGTTTGACTATAGACCAATTGAGGCAACCCTTAAAGCTTAAAGGGTGACTATAAAATTATGAAAGATAACACATGTTTAATTAATAATAATAACAATAAGAATAATTTTCAAAAGGTGAAAGATAAATAAATTTTAAAAAGAAAAAATATATTTATAAAAAAGCCAAAAAAATGAAGGAACATGGGTGAGGTATGGTTCTCTGTCCAGATGGCAAACCTACAACCACCACACATCTTTAGCATGAGTTGTGTGGCAACTCTAGGCCAACCACGTGTGTGGAGGGTGATGTCGCTCAGACTATGTGGTAGTTGCAGACTGGTCTCGTGGGAAAAGGGGTGACGTCACTCGAGCTATTGGTGGTTGTAGGTTTTTCATGTGGGAGAAAAGGTGATGCTTATGTCGTCCTCCCCAAATTCATTCATTTTTGTTTTTTATTAAGATTAATTAATTTTATTTTTTAATATGTTGATATTTTTAAAAACTATTTGATTTCTCTCTCTCTCTCTCTCTCTCTCTCTTATATATATATATATATATATATATATATATTATATAATATATATATATATATATATATATATATATATATATATATATATATATATATATATAAACAGATTAATAATTAAACAAAGATTATGCAATGGAACTTTTAAATTTATAGTCAACTTTATGTTTTTTTATTTTTTGATAGTATAAATGGTTAAGGTCATAATGTCAATTAATTGGTAGCTTTAACCCCAAAATTAATATACAAAATTTAAGTGTCATTTTTTAGGGTTTTTCATAATCATGATATTTGGTCTTTAATAACATGGTTGGAAAATGCCTATTTTTTTTCTAGAAAAAGAGGGGGTGATGTTGCATCACCACTTTTTCATTCTAGTGTGCTTTTTTTAATATCTTTTGTAGTAATGATATTTGATCCTTAATTCCTTTGTGACCTATGCACACATAAGTGCATCAAGGCCCACCCACATGCCCTCCTTTAAAAAGGTCAAAAGATACTTTGTCCACCCATGTTTTTCACATCAAAACCATATTATTTATCTTTTTTCATTTCCATCAACAAGTTCCTAGCCCCGATAATCTCTTGCGAGGTATAATTTCATTATATTCTTTTGTCATTTCAAGCATAGAAACCATATTATTTATCTTTTCATTCCCAATAACAAGTTCCTAGCCTCCATAATCTCTTACGAGTCATAATTTCATTGGATTATCTTGTCAAATTAGGCATATAAAACCATGGTTTCATGTAAGTTTATTAATGATAAAGGGGAGGGAGAATGCTTCCCATTCAATAGGTAGAGTGAAGAATGTAATAATAAATAATTCCTTTATGTTGGCTTGATGGGGCCCGACCCAAGTTCAATGTTAGTTGCACAAACCAACAAAACCCTAAACTGTTGGCCCTTTCGGCAGCAACCCACGTAGGTTGTAGTCTCACCCGAAGCAGTATTCAAAGCAGTACTAGGGGATGACAAAACTAGTTTTCTATATCCATAGGTATGTGTGATGGGTTCCAGTAACCTCTAGGGCTTATTTTTGTCTTCATGAACCCTAACCCTTACGAAATAGTTATAACAATAAATCTTATACACAACTATTATATCTTCGCGAAAGTCATTAACTAGTCATAAAATGCATAATTTATACTGATCTACCACTTTCGTGTATTAGATAAACATTTATTCATAAACCTTCATATACACAATGAACACACACAATTGTAGACATAAATACAGATGAAAAAATATGCAAAGTATGGATCAAAATTGTCTTTATTAGATGTGATCTTCAAAGTACAAACACTTCTTCCCTACATGCTCAGCTATAGGGGACTATGTACTCAGCTTGCAAACTTACCAAGGTCTCCATGCACTTAACTGCAAGAGCCTTCCCCTTCGCTTAAGTACAGGAAACGTACTTTCCTGCCCTAGCTTTCTTTCCCAAAATAATAATCTTCTATTCTTCGATGATCCCCTAGTCCCACTATGACTCTTCTATTTATAGCCTTCCATTTTAAAATGCCATGGTCCACAGACCATGGGTGGGTCTCAAAACCTTCTTAACACCTAACAACCTAAGGGAGTAAAGCCCCTTTGAATCTTACTATCGTCGCTCTTTGCTTCCAAAAATCATGGAAACTTTACATTTTTATAAGAAGGAAATACAAAATTTAACCCTAGGGACCCCATTCTAATAGGCCCCCAATACAATTTGGTGATTCATCCTCGATTCACTCAGCTAGCAAATCAATCTTCACTCGGAGTTTGTGGAATTCCAACTTCAGAACCTACAGATTATTTGTTCCCTACGTAGCTACCTACTGCACTTCCTCGACCAATTTCTTTATAGTAGGGCCTTCTACCGCGAAGCTCATGGTCCTTTGAGTCTAATGCATACCCTTAAGCTTGCTTTGCATGGAGAGAGTCATTTGTCTGGTCTCCTCTATCAGAGGCTTCGATCTTTCCCTGAGAATGGCCTCTTTGCGGTGAAGCTCTTCAATTTCACTCTGAAGCTGCTTCCCTTCCTATAGTTTCATGAACTGTTGTGCCGGTCCTAATGGAAATTTTTCCATCCAATCATCTTTAGTGCTTCCAATGACTACTTTTTGACCAATTTGCATGATACCAACCTTTTTGGTGCAATTCCCCTCGGCGCACTACTTTCTTCGATTATGCGACCCTCTTACTTCGTTTTTCCCATTTTTGGGTAGTGTAGGTTATCGTCCCGTACTTCCTTGCAACTTCCTAGGGTACTAATACTATCCTACCATCATATAGTCATTGCGTAGGGGTAGAGTCACCCTTGTACAACTTCAATCGACTGCCATTGACTCTGCCTGGAAAAATTTCTCCATTCATCTTTGCGAGTTGGACTGTGCCGCCATCTGTAATTTATTTTACCACATAGGGTCCCATCCAATGCATTTGAAACTTTCCACGAAATTTCGTAAAGTTTTTTTCATATAATAATACAAAATCATTAACTTAGAAGGTGGGTTTCTTTATATGTTGATCATGCCATGCCTTTTCGCACTTCTTTTTCACCTATTGGTGAAATCCTGCTAAAAACCGATCCTCCTCCAATTCCATCGGCTGTGCAAGATGCTCCTCCATAGTATCGCAATAAACCATATCATTCATTGTTGCAATCCACTAACTCAACACAATATATTCCATGGACATCATAGCATCCTTCCCATAGACCAACTTGAAAGGAGTTTGTCCTATCAACTTTTTACAAGTGGTTCTATAAGCCCACAGGACTGCAAGTATGTGCACATCCAATTCATTCTACTTCATGTTGCAAACCTTCGTTAAAGCGCTCCCCAATATTTTATTGAAAGCTTCTATTGTACCATTAGCTTGAGTTTGGTAGGGTGTACTCTTTTGAAGATAGACCTAGAATTCTTCAAGCATTGCAACCATCATTTCGTTTAAGAAGTACGTGCCCTTATCATTCATTAGTATCTTAGGGTAGCCAAGTTGATACAATATAAACTCAAAAATAAAATTCGTAGTGGTAGCTGCGCTATAGTCCTTTACTAGTAGAGCCTTTTCCCATCACGTCAAGTATTTAGTTGTTGTGATTATATATCGCGCTCCAGCCTTTTTCCCTGGTGGTTGGATCGGAACCAAAAAACCAATCACCCACTTATCAAACACCTGCAAAGTTATCTTTGGATTTAAGGAAAATTCATCCCTCCATCATGGTCTACCCATTCTTTAGAAAGTATCGCACGCCCTACAATACGCTTTTGAATCCTTATGCATCATTTGCCACCAAATTCTTGCATGCGGGATCTTTTGTGCAGTCGCTCTACCTGTATAATGTCCTCCTGCTAATCCTCCATGTGCTTTTGTGAGGATGCTTGTTCGTTCAAACTCTGGTACATATGAACCGAATATTTCATCGAATCCCATTTTACGTAAGTGTCCAACAATCACTGAAAAATTAGTCGCACGAACCACCTACTCCTTCTTCTGTTGTGTAGAATACCCCTCTGGGGCTATGCCAATTGTTAAAAATTGAATTATATCAACAAAGTGATTGTTTGCGACACGAACAACAAAGAGCTATGCATCAGGCAACCCTTCTTCCAAACTAGTAGGCTCATCACCAGTCTCAATCCGGGATAGATGATCAAGACTAGCATTCAAGTGTCTAGGCTTCACAATCACCTCAAAATTGTTTTCCTAAAAGAGAAATAGCCATCTGCATATCTTCCCCTCCAACACAGGCTTATTGACCAGGTATTTTAGAGTAGAATGGTTTGTATACATCTTGAAGTGTGTGCCTAATAGATAGTGCCATAATTTTTGTAGTGCATACACCATTTCTAGTCCTTCAGGCTAGGTATTCGAGTAGTTCTTCTTTGCCTTTGACAATTTCCTACTTAGAAATGCTATAGGATGATCAATATCACCTTCACTTGTTTGGGTCAACACCGCACCTAGTGCAACACAAGACGTGCCCACATGAACATGAAACTCCTTTTTCCAAACTTGGAACACTAGAATGGGGCGCGATGAACATTTTATCCTTCCACGTGTCCAAACTTTTTTGACACTCTCCATCCCAGTAGAATTTCATGTCCTTCTTCAATAGTTTCTCCATTGGTGCAGTAATTTGTGCATAAGCCTTGATAAAATTTCTATAATACCCCGTATGGCCCAGTGTCACACACAAATTTTTATGTTATTTGGGGCCTCCAAATTGACAATAAAAACTATCTTTGTAGGTTCTACCATCAATCCATTCTTGCAAACCACATGACCTAGAAATATTCCATAAGGAACAAAAAATATGCATTTTTCCATATTCAAGGCGATCTGATGTCTGCGACTGGTATCCAACATAAGGTGCAAACTTGCAATGTCACACTTTACGAACCCAAATACAATCCACTCATCAAAGTATACTTCTAATAACTTATGCATCAATTCCTTAAAAGCTGTAATTACTACCCTTGAGAAGATCACAGGTGCATTATTTAGTCCAAATGGCATTATTGTGTATTGAAAATACCCCCATCCCATCACAAAGGTGGTATTTTTATGATCCTCCAGCACGATCTTGATATGATGGTACCCTAAGAACCCATCAGTGAAGGAGTAGACCTCCTGCCCTCCAACATTCTCCAGGACTTCATCTGTAAATGGCATTGGAAATGGGTCATCGATGCATGCTTCATTGAGATTCCTTAGATCTACGCATATCTATATCACATCCTGTTGCTTCTTTTCCTGGACTACCATAGGACTTACCCAATCTGATTCCTCCACGGGCTCAATGATCCTAGCCTCTAGCATTTTTTCCAACTCTTTGTGCACCTTTTCCTTGTATTTGGGATTAAAATGGTAGGGTCACTTCTTTACAGGCTTCACGTCTAGCTTCAAAGTAATCTTCATCACACCCAGGTCCCCTACTATCCCTTTCAAATTCGAGAACTTGGTGGGAAACAAGTCCCAGTATTCATGCAACAGTTCTGTGACATTATCACATGTATCCTCATCCAAATAGTCACCTACTTTCGCAAACTTCAGTTGCGTGTTCGATCCAATGTTTACCTGTCTAGTCTTCAAAGGCTCTACTATGTTAGGGATTACTGCTTTGGGTCCTTCAACTTTGCATTGTCCCTCAGACTTCGGAATTTTGATTTTTCTAGGTCATCTTCTTCTTCTTCTACGGTCATGTTATAGCATTCCAAGGCATGGCGCAGTTGCATATTCTGGAGGAGTCTTAAACTTACTTATAAAATTATCAATTAACTCTTGAATCCCTTCTACCACCTTTCTATCCCATAATAGCTTCATACAAGTCTTCATAAAAGTAGCTAATAACGAAGGATCTACATCCTGCACTTCATTGTTTCCGCCAAACTTCTCCTGAATTCCTGAGGTAGAGGCCTTAGTGAAGCTCTTTTTGGCTTCCATAAAGGTTTCCTTAGCCTGAACTAGATCAAATCCCACTTCCTTCTCAACAACCTTGTGTACCCATCCTTCAGTTTCCATCCACTTTCCTTTATCTTCTCTAATGGCAATACCACTTCGCATCACTATATTAAGGTTAGGCTCTTCCTTGCGAGGCTCCACCCTCATCATCTGAATATTCTACGTAGGTGTTTGAGCCTTTTTCTCTTGCATCATGGCTATTAGTACCAAGCAATATTCTATAACATGATCAAATTGTTAGCAATACTAACAGGAGGGATGTGTTGGGTTCTGATAGGCGCACACAAAATGACTTGCTTCTCCACAATTATAACAAATGACTTTTCCATGACCCATTCCAACCCCTCCTCCTCATCCTCTTCCTTGGCCCTAGAATCCTCCACGCATTGCACCCGCACCCTGATTCTAAGGCCAATTTTCCACCTGCATTATATATGTAGGATTCTACTCCATCATCATCCCGTAGCTTCAGTAATTGCACTCATCATGCCCAACTGATTTACAGAAAGTACAAAATAACTACTACAGAGTTTGTACAAACTTTCGTAGGAGATGACAGTCATCAGTCATGTGCTTCCAAGCCATCTGACAGATAACGCACCATAAGGCTACCCCCGTACTTGATCCAAAAATGTTTTCTCGTTTTAGAAGAACATGACCTCCCCCAATGAGGTAATTTTGATGAACTAGAAAATGGTCCTTATGATGACCATGGCCTTTACACTTCAGGCACCAAACTTCTACGCGCACTTCAGGGTCGACTTTTTTTCCCTTCTTAAGGCTCTGTAACTCCATGTGCAAGCTTTCTAGCTGCAACTGAATCTGTTGTACCCCTATATTTGTGTCCTGCACTGGTGAAGCTTCTAATGTCATGGTGATCTACACTGCTTCTGCTTATGTTCTTATTTTATATTGTGACAATGGTCATCTCAGATGAGGTAGGAGTGAAGGAATGTACCAGTCTCTATGCTGAGTATCTGTAATGCTCATATTAGCTTGTTGAATCTAACACTTTAATATTTTATTAAAGTCCCACACGGACTTGTTTACCCTCTGCTGAATCTCCTCAAGATCTGTCATAGAATGGGCCTGAGATTTTGGCTTCTTGTACTCATTGTTTAGTGACTGTTGGGTTTCTAGCATAGTCATGTTGGGTTTATCCGTGTAGAACTTGATGTACCAACTCAGCACTCTGCCTTGTAGCACTGTGACTAGCCGAACTTTCTTCTTGTTTTCATCGGTGATCTGTTGTTCCTTCCATACAAAATATGCAATGAACCAAAATTGTTTGGGGTCTTTAGTTTCCACACCCTTAAACACACACATCTTCATTTTATTTTCCATGTTAAATGATGGAGGTGGAGGTGGATGAGGAGGTGGAGGTGGAGGTGTAGGTGTGTGAGGTGGAGGTGGGGGCAGACGCGGAGTGGATGGAGGAGGTATCTCTGTGACACCTTGAATTACTATCTACAGTTCACTTCATGGTGTTCTCAGAATATTACCTTCGTCATCGCTATCAGGAGATCCTAACAGCAAACTATATCCAGAGGCCAATTCTTTGTTCCTTCTAAATCATTTCCCACTTTGTGTAATCCCAAACATCAATTTAAAGGCATAACCTGTTTTTTGCACAATAACATCTTAATCTAGGTCTTCAGAGATTTTAGGTACTTACCTCTTGGTCCCTTGAAGAACTTGTGCTCTGCTTCATTGTAGTTGGTGGACATATCAATTGCGAACTTAGTTTTGAATCCTCCTAGAATATGATCAATCCAGTGGTCAGCGCAATGCTATTTTTTGAAGCCTCCAAGTGCTTTATCGGTTCTGGGGTCCACACAATAGGGTCATCAAGCTTCCATGTACCCTGACTATTCGCCAATTTGGACAACCACTCATTCAATTCACAGAGGAAAGAGTAGAAGAATATTTTGTGTTCATCTATGAATAGGTATCTACTCAGCCACTCTTCCTTCAACAAGCATGAATTTCTATTCTCTTGGGATGAAAACATGTGCATATTTCGATCAATACACTTTTCAATCTCTTTCTTAGTGAGAAACCACTTATCACACATTCCTCAGAAATATCCTAGTCTCGACAACATAACCATTTTTTGTCTTAATGGGGCCTGACCCAAGTTCAACATTAGTTGCGCCAACCAATTAAACCCTAAATTGTTGGCCCTTTCGGCAACAACCAGCATAGTGCAGGCTGTAGTCCCACTCAAAGCAATATTGGGGGGTGACAAAACCAGGTTTCTGCATCCATAGGTATGTGTGAAGGGTTCCAGCGGTTTCTAGGGCTTAGTTATGTCTTCGTGAACCCTAACCATTCTGGAAGAGTTAATAAAAATTAATCTTATACACAACACTTATATCTTTGCGAAGGTCATTAACTAGTCATAACATGCATAATTTATATTGATCTACCACTTTCGCATATTAGATAAATTTTTATTCATATACTTTCATATACAAAGTGAACACACACAATTGCATAAATAAATACAAATGAACATATATGCAAAGTATGGATTAAAACTGTCTTTATCAGAGGTGATATTCAAAGTACATACTCTAGGGGTGATTTTAGGGGGGAATGTTCGCCCTTTGGCGAAATTAAGGTGTTTTAAATTTTTAGTGGGCGAATATTTTGTATCATAGTACATTTTTACAAATCACTTCAAATAGCCCACCTTATTTTAAGGGAGAGGGTAAAAAAGGTAAATTTAGCCCTTCAAATTTGAAATTAGGAGTTACAACTTTCCATTCACCCATTTTCAAGAATAGGTTTTATTTAAGTGAATCCATTTGCCCATTTTCAAGAATAGGTTTTATTTAAGTGAATCCTATGGGCCAAAGGCCTAATACCATATTTATAAAAGAGGTATGGTAAATTAATAAAAATATAAATAAATGAGAGGTATGGTAAATAAATAAAGCATAATTAATAAAAATGTAAATAAATGAGAGGTATGGTAAATAAATAAAGCATTTTTAATATTTACTCCATAAGTCACCTTATATACATGCAAGGGTGTAAACAAATAAA